>SNQJ01S0022826.1:42356-101885 GCA_010110895.2 Picea sitchensis
TTTTTTATAGCGAAAATTCCGCAATGAATCATTTCAGGATGATTCCAGAACTCTATATTGTACAGGCTGTATCTCCGAAAGTATAAGGCCTCAGGAGATGAATTTTGAATCCAACGTACCTTGATCCATCTACTAAATATCCTCCAAGCCGTTACTTCTGAAACATTGTAGAAAAAAAGTTATAGCGAAAATTCCACGGTGTCTCAGATGTAGCAACGAAACCCCAAGACCTTGAGCTCTGATACCATATGTTAAGAACCAAACATCAATATAGCATAGAAAAACCTCAGGAAAATTACTCAACGCCATGAAAAAGAGATAATTTAAGATAATAAGCCTCTTCGAGGGGGCAACCTCCTTTTACCCCACTTAAATGTTCAAGTACAAGATGATTCAAAATGAAAATGTCTCCGTGGTATATATAGGAGACTAGGAGGTATAATTACAACTAATGGCCGAAAGCCGAAATAAATAAAATAAAATTACTAATATAATATGCCCCAATTAAGGGGTAATGAGCCAATATTAGGGCTTAACAATCGGCCATCCGAATCAAAAGTTATGATAGTTTTAAGTGAACATACCTTTGAACCCTGATTTGGAGTATGTCCTCCTAACCGACCTTCCTTCTTATGTATTTTTGAAAGTTAAGCCCTTCCAAGTCTCAAATTTAGGCTTGTAATAATCCAATGTATCTTCTATGCAATGTTGTAGGTCTAACCCAAATTTGAGGTGCCAAATGAAAGTTATGATAACTTTCCCAAACCTTGCTGATTTTTGGACTATTATGGAGAGAGAACTTGTATAGAATGAAACTCATCCAATATTGGATAAATGATTCTAAAATTGGTACAAAAAATACTATGGATTTTCCTCTTTCTAATGCAGTTGGTCTCACAGAATTTGGATCCTCTATGAAGACGATATGACTATTTTACCTGGAACACTTGTTCGAGACTATTTATAGGACTAGTGAAAAATCCTATCTTCCACAGGGTGTATCTCAGAAAGTATAACAACCCAGAAGCTGAAATTAATACCACAAGTACCCTACTATGTCTTATAAGCATCCTCTAAGTTTTGATTTCTCAAGTGCCCCCCCCAAAATGTTACAGCGAAAATTCCAAGATGACTTTCTTGAGGAAGGATAACCCTATGATTGATGCTCTGATACCAAATGTTATGTACCAAATGCTTAAAATATCATAACATAATAGAAGTGCATACCATGTACATCAATTTGAGTGTGTAGCATAACTCCAATATAGATAATTTACAAAATAACTCCTTAAATAATAGGAGAACCTCCTTCACATAACCAAATACATTTATACATCACAATTCACATGTCTACAATAATGAATACATGATCTCGATATATGCCTATTCACACCTACACATGAGGCCCCTTTACTATTAGTCCGACCCTATTACATATATATTTACACCTTACATGTACATTTAGCCCCATATATTCCCCCCCTTGGGGTTAATATGATGTAAAATTAACCCTATATATTCCCCCTTTGGGTTATAATAGTCGACTACTCAATGGTCGATGCATCATTGCTCGATTTGTTAAAGAAAGACCAATTGTGGAAGTGGTTATAGAAAAACCAAGGAACATTTTAAGAACTTGAAAAAATACTTTTGATAATCTCTGTGTTGCAACAACCAAAGTTTGAGATATCATTCAAAGTTCAGGGAGATGCTTCAAATTTTTCAATCAGTGGGATTCTCACGTGGATGGTCACCCCTTATCCTATGAAATTTGGATGCTAAATAATAATGAACATAGATATTTAGTGCTTGAAAATGAAATCACATTTGTGGTGCATTTTTACTTGGTTAGATGCACCTCTTGTTTGGCATGTTGTTTATGGTGAAGACATGCAATATTGCCCGAAGTTACTTTTCTTTGCAGTAGAAATTGTCACTGAAACGTGGTCAGTGGCATGACTTCCTATTTGAGTTTGAGATATCATCCTAGTAAAAAAAGTGTAGTGGATGCTACATTGAGTAGGATGACTTGATTTGTAGCAATTATGTTGGAACCTATTCAATTATATGTCCATGGTCAAATTCAAAGTGTCGATTTGTTTATACGAAAATTAAAGGAATGTATGGACCACAACATGTCCATATATTTCTTATCTTGTTTACTATTCATTGTTTATTATCACACACATACCCATTCAAAACATTACACAAAGGAGGATGGGAGGTTGAACAAACACATATATTCATCCTACAACCAATCAACCATTATGTTCATAGGAGGGCCACCACCTTTATGAAAACCCCATTAGCATAAAGACCATGGTATTTTGAGAGTTATGAATTGTTGTGGACTAGACCTCACAACCAATGTGGGTTAACACACAAGATAAATGAGATTTTAAAGTCATAAAAACTATTCCAAGACAATAAACAACACATTTCATTGTTTATTATCATCTTTATCATCACACCCACCCACACAACATGTCCCACAAAGGAGGAGGGGGAAGCTGAGTGAGCATGTATATTCATCCCTTAACCAATAAATTGTTATGTTATTAGGAGGGTCACTACCTTTGTGGATTCCCTCATTGTCATAAGGATCATGGTATGTTGGGCCTTATATGTTGCTACATACTAGAGCTTATCACCAATGTGGGATATCACACATAAGAAGATGATATTTAAGTCATAAAATTTATTCCAACAAACCGAACATGATGTATCTCATTATTTATTATTCATTGGTTATTATCAGCCACACCCACACAACATGTCCCATGGAGGAGGATAGAGAGGTTGAGAAAACATGTATATTCATCCCACAACTAATAAACCATTATGTTAGTAGGAGGGTCACTACCTTCATGGAAACCCCTATTAACAAAAGAATCATAGTGTGTTGGCACTTATACATTGTCACAGAGAAGACACGAAACACATCATATAATAGTGTTTATTATTCATTTTTTTGTCACAAACATACCCACACCCACATAACACATCTCATAGAGGAGGAGGGGGAGACCGAGTAAGAACACATATTAATTATCTTGCAACCAAACAACCATTATGTTAGTAGGAGGGCTACCACCTCCATGGACACCCCCATTGGCATAAATGTTATGCTATGTTGGGATTTATACGTTGTCATAGACTAGACCTTACAATTAATGCGGGGCAATACACAATAGGATACTATATTTTAAAGTAGTCAAAACTATTCCAAAAATCCAAACATGGTGTATTTAATTGTTTATTCCCTCTCCCCCCCCCTCTTTCTCTCTGACACACACACACACACACACACACATAGCTCCAAAAAGGGGGAAGGGTGCTACCCATGCAAGCATGTATATTCATCCCACAAGAAATCAACCATTATGTTAGTAGAAAGGCCACTATCTCTATGTATACTCTCATTATCTAAATGAACATGATGTGTTGGGAATTATACACTACCATGGAACAAATCTCACGACAAATGTGGAATAGAACATAGGATGAAAAAATATTTTAAATTCACATAAATTATCCCAAGATGCCAGAGATGAAAAATCCAACTATTCATTATCACACATATGCCTACACAACACATCCCACATAAGATAAAACTTGTGTATATTGTGAAAGGGTGTGAATTCCATCTTCATCTAGCATTTTATCCTTCAATCTCATTTGTTTCCATGCATCATTGTATTCCACTCTCCAATACCATCTCAAATGCATTTCAAGGTTGTAAAGTTTTAAGGATGTTTGAGGTCATGAATCAAATAAGGCACTCAATCCTTCAATGATTTTCTCCATATTCTTTCAATCTCTCTATGTATATAGATATATATACTTATAATAATTTAGATATTATTGTATTTGTACTCAGAAAAAAAGTTTTTGTATCTCTTTTTTATTTCAAGGAATAGCTAAGGGGGGTATACATTTAACAAAGTCTTTCCAAACTTGTAGACCTAAACTCTAGCCAAGAAATTTAGTTAGATTAAATCCAAAAATGCTATGTTAATAGTTTTGGGATTTACCCATATGAAATTTAGATTAAAACCAAAGAAATCATCTCATGGATGAATACTACTTCAAAAAAATAGTCACAAGGCATCTTGCACTAAGAATGGGAGAGGACCAAATCAAAGCTAGGTAAAAATATGCATGTGGGGGAGAGAAGAGACCTTTTCTCCTTGAAATTCAGTCATAAAAATTCCAATATGTGATTCCACAACCATTTTAGTAAGATTAGTAACTCCCAAGTTGTTTTCTCTATATATATGAGTAATTTTTCATGAAATACACATTGACTTGATTTACCATATTCATTGCATATTGGAGGAACTTTTGTTTATGTGTGTTGAAACTTCCATTAATCCATTACATTGCCAACCTTGAGTCTCCAAATCTATGTATTTCCTCCAATTTCGTTTTCTTTATTGATACTAGTAGGATGTAAATTACCCTTATCTTTTCCCAATTTCTTGTGCCTTGTCCAAGTCAACAAAGGAAGGATATCTTATGGTTCTCTAAGATGTAAAGGCATCCTCCCACCCCACATTTCCCTAGACTCCCCTTGGAAGCTCCATAAAATAATGTTAAGGGTATGTAGTGTCCATCTTAATGTCACCCACTAGCCCTTGTTTTTTTTCCTTTTTTTTCTTTGGGAACCCATTATAAGTATGCCTAATCCTATAAAGCACTTGTAATAGGGTACACTGCTCACCTTGGAAAATAGCCTTGTTTATTTCCATCCACATGGCCCACATGACTACAATGGGAAGAGAATAATCTTCAACAACTTCCTTATCATCATTTCATCTTTTCAAGGCATTCTCCAAAGAGGATCCAGGTTGGGTTCCTTTACCACTTGTTATAGTTTTGACCAATTCCCATATTGATTTAGAAAAATGACAATCTAAGAAGAGTTGATGTATTCTTTGTCCATTTTCCTTACATAATATACAATTGTTTGGGCCCTACCAAGATCATTTTTGAAGATTATCCCTTGCCAAGTGTTTGTTACCTAAAATTGGCCACATGAAGATCTTGGTTTTCAATAGTGATTTCAATTTATATTTTTCTTTCAATGGCCATTGCATTTGGGGACAGGTATAAAGAGCCACTAAATTTCAATAATCAAGTTGCAACTTCCTTAACACATTGATACTTACATTTTATGTACACGCCAACCGTTATAGTGATAGTAATCGAGCAACCAATTGTGGGGTGAGGCAGTGAGGCATGTACAAGAAGAAGATGTAGTGTATATGTTTATTACCCAATATTTGACAATAAAGACCCATCATAGATTTCATTTGGAGTGATCTAAAAATCCTTAGATGTGAAAATAACTCTTAAAAACACATAAACATCCGACCAGATTTAGAATATAAATGATCGCTTGACTAGTTGCAAAAACACATGTGAATATGCTTACTTGTCCATAAAATTCATTTATAGTTATGAATAACTTGACGAATAATTTGCAGATTATTGAGATGACACAACATAAAATAAAAAAACTCAAATTACATATATGGATGACATATTACTTCATCTTCAAATTCCATTTAGATAGTATGATTGTTCTCCATCGTCTCAAAATACCAAATTGCATTACAACATGGGCTTGCAAAAATCCAATTTAATGAACTCTCTTTAATTCCACTACTCAAAACAAGAAAATGAGTTCACCATTAGAATCCTTGTGAAAATTTGAGAAATTTGACTATTAAGTCGACTAAATTACGAAATGGCTCAATTTCACCCTCTTTACATGCCAAACGATGCACTAAAAGCTCATTAATGGAAATCCAGATTAGGACTTTTACAAATGACCTCTGATCACAAAACATACTTCAAATTCATGATCCTTGCGGAAAAACGAATCCAACGAGTATAAACTTGCCTAGGTGTGGAGAATATACTTTATGGCACACTTTTCCATGCAACACATATACTTATGAAATCTTGACACACACTTCTATGTAGTTCGTACTGTACTATACCTCAGGATCTGTGCATACTTTGGGATCCGTGCATATTGGGATGTGTGTATTCATTGGTATTTGTGCCATTAAATAGACCATGGGATAAAACTTCCTGTTTGCAATTTTGGAAACTTAATTCCAAATTTAGGTGGAATCCTGTAACATCTGGGTTGGTTGGCCTAATAATTAAACCATTGGCTAATTATAGAGGAGTTCGGGGGTTCTATTCCCCATGATCCTCTCTTATTTGGCATATCCATTAGTTGGTTTTAATATATGGTTTCAACCATATATTATATGGTTGTGTTGGTTTGAAGTTCGTTAGATCCTGCATGCGTGCTATGGCATCATTCACATGCATTATGTATATAAAGCAGGGGCTGGGGCTAGCCCTCGGCCCCTTTTTCCCCCAAAATGAAACTTTACATAAATTCAAATATAATTTAAGCCATATGTAGGTTAAAACTCATGGTAGGGGAGGCTTTGTTAAGGTTATAGGAGGTTGCGGGTTCACGACTCCTATAATTTTGGTAAACACTAACCATTATGACCAATGGGAGGCTGCCACATGACAACCTCTCATTGGTCACCTTGTGCCACATGTCAACAATTGATTGGTCCACCTGGACTTGTACAATCTACTCGATCACCTGCCAACCGATCATGCCACATCACCTACCTGCCATGTGTCACTATGTGATAGTGCCACATCACATATATAGTTGTACAATCATGTTCCATGTGTCACCCTTGCAGTGGTGACATGTGTCACCTTTGACTTTTTTCTGGTTTGACTTGAAGTTTGACCGCTCGTAACTTTTTCATACGAATTTTGTTTGAGGCAAATTTTGTGCCATTGGAAAGTTATCGCTGATATATACACAATGAAGTGGTTTTCACGAGCATTAGAGAAATTCAAATTTTGAGCATTTCTGGGTCCTTTTGGTCCTCTGTGAGCGTTCTTGGATCCTTCTGGATCACACCTCCCCACTGAAGAAATTTTGGACCTCCAAAAGTATGGATTATTCATAAATGAAGTGAGAATGCTTTTGCCTCACTTCTCTAGTATCATCCATCCTTCTTTCTTAGATAACGAGCACCCAACTCATCACAACCATAATGAAGACTAAAAAAATACTACTGACCAAGTTAACCATTCCCTTAAATTCACAAACTCCACCATTCATTGTTGCAGTAGCCAACCATACTCCACTGATTAGTAGTAAAATGAACAACAAAATTGAATATACAGATGTGAAAGAGAATGAACCATCAACATGTTTTCCCTTCATAACAGGAACAACATCAACCAAAGGACATGTTCTACTTTCAACTGTGGATTGTAAATATGGATCCTAGATACTAGCATTAACTAGCATGTGCCTTGTAGTGACAACTGTCAAATTCATATTCATCTGATGAGCTCTCACAATGAACTCAATCCCATCCTTGAAAAGATGATACATGTTCTGTTTCATGTATAAAATTGCCTTCCTGTCATATAAGTATGGACTTCCCAAAACCATCCTGTAAATGTCAAGTGGAACCACGTCTAACTCTACCTCATCAATGGAATTGGATGTGATCGCAAACCATAACTTGCATTGCTGAGTTATCTATATATGAGAATTATCACAAATCCAACCCAAAGGATACAGTCTCAGATGAGTCCTAGTTTCCAATCCCAAATTTTGAACAACTTTCTCTAAAATAAGATAACTTGTGACCCACTATCAACAAGTGTATCAATCTTAGTGTGATTTGAGATAACTCATAAATGAAACAGGTATTTTCTTTTCCTTCCATTAGGGATTATTTTAGCCTTTGTAGAAGAAGTATTCAAACTAAAACTTGCAACATAAGATTTACCTTTGATGCCCATAGCTGTAACCTTGGTTTCATCCTTAGAATCTGATCAAAGATCCTGAACTATGCTCGTGGTATTCTTATTACCCTTTCTAGGTTGAGCCCATTTTGGCTTCAGTTTCGGATGCAACTTCCAACAATGCTTCTCATCATGTCCTTTCTTCTCTCAATGAGAACATGTAGGATTTTTCTCTTCATCCTTCTTCACTATAGTTGTCTTCTTACTCTTCCCTTTTCCCTTCGACTACTCCTCAAATTCATGTGGCTCCTCTAACACATCCTCAACATGTTTTCCTTTGTTGTCTCCAAGATGAGTAGCTTGTACTGATACTTCATCAATATTAGTAGGATTAAACATCAATATAGTATGGAAAATATATGAGTGCATACCAACAATATATTTTAGAAGAGTCTCAAGAGTATGTAATGGAATTCCCAAAGACAATGCCTTCCTCTTAAATTCCTATGTATAAGCTTAAACATTTTTCCCTTTTCCTTGTCTTAAATGTTGCCAAGAAATCATTGATGTTTTCATATAAGATAATGGATAAAATTGATTTCTTATTGCAGTAGTAAACTCAATCCATGAAGAAATGATTTTACCATGTTAAATAAGATCAACTTGTGGATCCTGTTAGTAAAGTGGGTGTGATCGTTTAACCATAGAAAATATAGCAATATTGTCACCCAACTATAGGCACTAATGCCACCCTCGAGCATCTTGACCTTGACAGAGAGAAGAATTACGGTAGCAAATCAATATCCAACCAAGGATAATGCACCAAACAAAGATAACCAAAACTGATAAGAGAGTCCAACCCAGAAACACCAAAAAATGCAGATTTCAGAACTACGACAACAACTGCTCCCCATACTTGTGCCCTATTGGACTTTTGCAGTGCGCACAAGTGTATTTCTTCAATTTTGATAATTCTATCTAAAATGAAGACTGACATCCTATATTTATACTGCTTTAGCCAGACTTTCTGGGCCGACTTCTCTTTCTTGGTGCTAAATACTTAATATATAATATTTTCTTTAGCCGACTTCTCTTCTAGGGTTATGTCCAAGTCTTTTCTTGCTTCCGAAATATTCTAATATCGTCAAAGGTCACAAATGGAGGTTAATACCTCCCACATATACCATAATATCACCACTCCCTCCTATCTAGGGAGGTATAACATGTAATGGTCTTGATCACATACAAACCATTCAACCGATAGCATCATTATAGATACATAGGCTATCTCATGATTAAGTCACAGACACTATCATCGCTATCAAATTGGATAATCTCCACGACAATTAGTACAATGTCATCTAATAGAACACAACTGTGTCTATCCATAGTAGTACACAACTACTATCCAGTGGTACAAAACCACACCAAGTAGTACACAACTACTCAATCAATGACACATAGTCACAACCAGTGGAACATATCCACCACAATAGCATACATCTACTGTCTAGAGACATACAATTTCCATAGTGTTCATATCATCTGATATCAACCTGCACAGAAAAACAATATCATGATATAACTGAGTCATCTGGGCCATTCTTCCACTCACATATGTGATATTTGGAAGAGCATCTGCCCTCAGAAAGTAAAGCATCAACCATGGTCTATTTGGACTATTATTCCCAAGCATGGAAGAATAATTTTCCTTGATTTTTGAGCCTGGACCATTCACTTAACTAGGCCATTCCTCCGTCACTAAACAAAGTGAGACCTAGAGAGAATGAATCTGCCCTAGGGAATGCATGTCCCTGATTGTTGAACCTAGAACATTCACCTAAATGGTATATTCCTCTGGCACTAAATAAAGTGCAACCTAGAGATAATGAGTCTGCTCTAGGGACTGACTGTCCGGACAATTTCCTAAGGAAATGACTCTCCTACACCAACCTCCAAAACAAACCATTATTTGAAACTTCTCATAACCGTGAACTTCGAAAGAATGATTGTCTGACAAGGCATGCCATTCTTCTTAACCACTACTGAGAGTGACTGACAAGAAGAAATACTGTCCTAGACCATTCCCCCACACTGGCCACAAGGGGAATCACTTTCTATGGTACATCAACAATCTATCAAACCATTTTCATTACAAAAATGATTGTTCGATCTGGACCATTTTTTGAACTGGAAAATGCCTATCCATCAGAAATCTCAAACCACTTTTTGAATTGGAAAGGAACTTCCCATCTTGGACCATTTTTCAAGCTGGAAAATGACTGCCCATAAATCAATGATATATCAGTTCTCCCTCCCAACCTGGAGAGCCATTTCTTCCCTTTCAACTAAGGGAGTTATTCCACGTTCCCCAACTTGTCTCATAAGTATGCAAAATTTATTCTAGACAGAGGATTTGTCAAGAATTTGTTGTCTGCTCATTTGTGGGGACATACTGGAGCTTCACTTCTCCTTCCTAGACTTTATCTCGAATAAAGCCGTATTTTATCTCAATGTGTTTCGACCGTTCATGAAACACTGGGTGTTCTGATAGCCTTATACAACTCTGATTGTCACAGTATAGTATGGTCGAATTTGGAACTTGATCAAATAATCTAGAAATCAACTTTCTTAGCCATACTGCTTCTATACATGCCTCACATGTTGTGATATATTATGGTTATGCTATGATGAGTGAGACAAAATTCTGTTTCCTTCTGCCCCAAGATATCATAGCGGAGCCAAGCTGAAACACATCCCTGAAGTACTCCTTCTGTCTTCTGCACTTCCTACCCAATCTAAATCTGTGAATCTATGAAGTTCTATATCGTTGGATGTGGTATATCTTAAACCATAGTTTAGTGTCCCATGAATATATCTTAGAACATGCTTTGCAGCTATCCAATGCTCATGTCTGGGTTCCACCTGGAACTGGATTAGTGTGTTTACAACAAAGAAAATATCTGGTCGAGTATTACTAAATACATCAATGACCCAATCAATTGTCGATATAGGGACGGGTCTACAGGATCATAATCTGAGTCTCTTACTTTTCTTATATCTGTGGTCATGGGAGTGTCCATGGATTTTCAATCCATCATTCCAAACTTCTGAAGAATCTTCACTACATACTTTCCTTGTCCAAGGAATACTTCACCATGCTTCTGCCATACTTCTATTCCCAAGTAATAGTGCATGAGACAAAGATCTTTCATATCGAACTTAGAAGATAATTCCTTTTTACACTGGATGATGAGAGACTCTTCACCTGTCAAGAATAAATCGTCGACATATAGTAGTAGAATCACAGGTGCATTGTTCACTACTTTGTAGTAAAGATTTGGATCTGCATGACTCTTGGAGAAACCAAGTCTTATTAAGTAGCTGTCTATTCTGGCATACCGAGCTCTTGGAGAAACCAAGTCTTATTAAGTAGCTGTCTATTCTGGCATACCGAGCTCTTGGATCTTGCTTGAGTCCATATAAATATTTCTTTAGTCTTCAAACATGAGTGTCTCTGGAGTGTACTTCAAATCCTTGAGGTTGTTCAATGTATACTTCTTCTTCGATTTCTCCATTGAGGAAAGATGTTTTTACATCCATTTTATGTAAACTCCATCCCATGGAAGCAACAAGAGACATAATCACTCTAATAGAAGTATATCTGGCAACAAGAGAAAATGTCTCGTCATAGTCTTCTCCCTTCTTCTGGGAGAACCCTCTAGCTACGAACCTCGCTTTATATTTTTCCACACTTCCATCTACTGCATGTTTGATCTTATAGACCCATTTTGAAGTTACTACTGATTTTTCTTTAGGTCTAGGCACAATTTCCCATACATCATTTTTCATTATGGACTGGTTGTTATCGGATAAATCGGTGAATGCAGACATAAAATGATCTCCCTAGATCCACCTAGATCTAGAACAAAACAAGATAGGACATGGCGCTTTCCCTAGGCTCTAATCATTGAATTTACTACCAACAAAGAACGAGAGACATACCTTTAAGTGTCACTTCCTTATGTCTTTGTTGTTCCTGTTTCACTCCAACGCTCTTGTGATACTGATCCTGCAGTGAGACACAAACCAACCAAAGTGAAACAAGTAAAGTATATTCAATGAAAACCTATGCATATGATCAATGAATTATATAATAAAATAAAGATAATTCTATGGGAAAGAAGCATGCCACTGTATTATATTAAATAATAGGAAGATAGATTACAACCAGATGGCTTGATGTCGTAAGGTTCCTTCCAACAGTTCCTTTGTTCCCACACACTTCTTACTCCAAGGATTCTGAGACCATGGATATGGTAGCTACTCACAATCTATCTTGACAAAGCAAAGCTCAAAGCCACACTAACGAAGCTAACAATCTCAAGCCAAATTTCTAATCTCAAAGGCTCAAGAATTTTCCAACCCAATCAAGCTAACTTTATCCATGAGAGTTCCTCTCCTTTTATAAGCTAAAGAGGATAATATGAGGAGGTTAGGATGATCCCACTAAATCATGAAAGTGAGTAAGATCCAAACCATTCGGAATCCACCTAACAATAGAAACTTCTCCTTCTAGAAGCATCAAGAAGACACTCATTTTTTCCCACGTATGAAGGCCATCGCACCCTAGCTATAGAGAAACCTGCGGAAACTCCGCAACCTAGATATAGAACAAGGTACATAAATCAGGCATTTTCGCACCCTTCATATAGAGCAGCCTTCGGAAATCCTCCAAAATAGGGTTTTTACGAAGGAAAATACAATTTCTTCTCTCAGGGAAAGTTCTTCTCCTTTCTTTCTTCAGGAATTTAGGCCACTGACCCATCTGAAGCCAACATATAGGTTTACATCATTAATGGTCATAAGGGTGACAAAAATAATGTGTAACAGAGAGCCCCCCAAAGTATGAAGTTAAAACAGAGTGATAGCTGAAATACTTTGTCGAGTGTGTGTAGGGAACAAGGAAAAGTCGGTTGGAAACCTGCCAACAAACAAGGAAATACAATACAATAATATATCATCACTGAGGTAGGCATTCCCATACTCAAAATACAAATGAATCAAAGCATAAATGCCAACATGCGAAGATGCATGTCAAGTAATACAGGTCATGGCCACCAAACATACACTGTGGATCCATGCCAATATGACTCAAATATGAACATAGCCACCAAAAATACAGTGTGGATCTATGTGTTAAAGACTCAAATTTGAACATATCCATGAGACATACAATGTGGATCTATGCAGTAGTACAAACTGAAGATACTCCAATGCAACCTGAATCCGTGAGAAAAGATTCAGGGTCTTCATCTCCACCACTCTATAGTACGAATCTAACCATGCAAATGCATGTGCTGAAGTCGAACATGGTAGAAACCACTTGATTACCAATCATTAGTGAATACCGTTAACAAGTGTGAGGGAAATCGCCAGTAATGTCAATGACTCCCAAGGTACACTAGTACAATCCAATGAATGTGAATCAATGAGTTGAGGTCGAACACTCACGGAATCTCCTGATCAGAGGTCAATAATGAAAACCCTTGAAAGCGAGGAAACCTACCATTGAGGCATGCAAGTTCCAAGGTACCAATTAGTTTCTAAGTCTAATTCTTGGATAATGAGTTGAATTCGACAGGAAAAGACTCGTCACAGGAGGGCCTTAATGTATCCCACATCAATGACACAAAATGGGTAACAAGATTTGAAGTAGATCAGAGTGACATGTGATTCAGGACTGACTCATGGATGGATGTATGACGCAATAGGAGGCTTAAGGACTGCAGAAATGGCCCACACAATAGAAGGATTTATGGGTTGAACTTCTCTTTGAACATATTGATGACATGACAACTGTCTTGGAAACACTGACTCAACAACATGGTTCACAGACCAATTTGTAATCTTAGAAAGGGGCATGATCAAGAGACAAGCAGATTTTCCAACCTAGACACAAAGCGAGTGAAAGGGTGTCATGTTCAAAAGTGAATCTTCCATGGAATACAGGTTTAGACACATTTCTTTCCCAATTTCCCCCCCCACCATTTCTGGCGAGTACCTCTTTATTTTTACACAAGCTTGAGGAGGATAACATAGGCTTGAACTATAAGCTCATCCTTCAGATGAGTCCTTCGAAGTATGTTTAACGAACCCTAAGAAGGAGTGGTTCGGTCCCATATGGGTCTTTCGATGTGTGTTTAATGAGTCCAAAGAAAGAAAACTCATGGGTTTTTCATGTTTAGAGAGTCCGAAAAACACTTAAAGAGAACTCTCTCAGTTCCTTTTTCGTAAATTAGTTTGTTGAGACTGAAAAAGTGATAACCTACCGCTAATCAAATGTTTTCTTCAAATAATTTTACGAGTGTGAAAAGAGCAAGGTCGCTCGACAATATTTTCATGTTTAGAGAGTCTGAAAAGAGATTAAAGGGAACTACAGGGGGTTCCTTTTTCGTATAACCTTTACAAGTCTGAAAAAGTGATAAAAGTTTACTCGGTTACATTCTCATTGATATATGAGCATGATAAAGAACAAATACTAAGCTCGATAACTTATTCTCATGTATTTACGAGCATGAGAAAGAACAAAGACTAAGCTCGAGATTGTTTTCATTTTTGTGAAAGCTTTAAAACAAAACAAAACTATGCTTGGGATAGATTTTATTTTTACACAAGCTTAAAACTAGACAAAACTATGCTTGGAACTGGTTTCATTTTTACACAAGCTTGAACCAGAGGAAACTATGCTTGAGGTAAGTGGTTTCATTTTTACATAAGATTGAACCATATAAAACCATGCTTGGACTTCCCAATGCACAACACAAGGATGGTTGGTACTTATCCCCCAGCTTAAGAAACTAGTGTCTCTAACTTTAGCATGAAGTCCAGAGGCTGAAAGCATTGACCCTCAAGCTTCATTTCATCCAACGACACATGTGGATGAAATGAAACTTCAAATTCTAGACGAAGGACTTGACTCAAAAAGAGAGGGGGAAAACTATTTCATTTTTTAACGAGATTGACACAGGAGAAGAACTATGCTCGTGACTCTAGGTATAATCCCCAGACCACTGTTTCATTTTTTAACGAGCTTGACACGGAAACGAGAAATATGCTCATAATCTTTGTTTCATTTTTTAACGAGGTTGCTATAGAGACGCATAAACTATCCTCATAACTGGTTTCATTTTTTAACGAGCTTGAAATCAGAAAATCATGCTCAAAGATGGTTTCATTTTTTATTGAGCTTGAAATCAGAAAATCATGCTCAAAGATGGTTTCATTTTTTAATGAGATTGAAATCAGAAAACCATGCTCAAATATCTCTTCTTGATCATGGCTTCCAAGCGGACACTTCTCTGGAAGGACACCATGTCAAGGGACAAAACGCGGTCATGGCCTCCAAGAGATCTTCACTTGACGAAAGAAACACACTCTCGAAGGAACACATGTCGAGGGTCATGATAGGGGTAAAGAGGCCAGGCTCCAATATCCCTACCGAAGATATCACCATGTCAACCATCGGATCCAAGTCATTGTCATTGACAACATAAAGCATAGGAGACAACGCCACATAATTGACCTGTGGCAGGGGCGATATCGTTTGCATATAAGAACCATGTAGGGATGTCATTGAGGTCAAGTCAGGACCAAAAAAAAAGAAGTTGATCAATGGTCACAATTATTCCATCGTGAGGGAAAGATATCACACAAAAAAGAGTGGACACAATAGCTTTCATGGCATAGACAAAATCTTTCCCAAGGAGTAAAGCAAAATCCAAGGGGTCTTGGACTACCATGACATCAATAAAGACAATTTTCCCTCCCAAAGTTACATGAAACTGAGAAAGGGTCCCTAAAGGTTGACTGGTTCTTCTGTTAAAATATAACAGATTCTGCGTAATTGGCGCAAGCTGAGGACAACCCAAAACTTGCCAACCAAGAGAGGACAAAATACTAACGGACGCACCTTCATCTATCAATGTCTGAGGAACGTCCCGAACACAAACTTGCACTGTAATCTGGAAAGGAACGTGAGAGGGAAGACGAGGTCCAGTTAGCACACCCCAATCAAAACAGATGGCCTCATTACTTGGAGGGGGTCCCACGGGAAAAGGAGGAATACCCCCCGACAGGGTAGAGTCTGTATCAACGAGAAAAACACGAGCAATATCGGGTTTAATCTCGAGCAAGAGAGTAGGATTGACTGATGACGAGATCAGATCGACCACTGGGGTTGCATTCTCCAAGAGGAGAATGGGGTCGACGGGTGGAAACAAATCAACCACTTGGGTGCCACTCTCTAACGAGAGAGTGGGATTGACCGAGGATGGGATCAAATCAACCACTTGGGTTTCACTCTCTAACGGGAGAGTGGGATTGACCGAGGATGGGATAGGATCGAACACTTTGTCAACTGGTTCAACTAAGGACATGACCATATTGATTACATGATCAATCAGATTGACTGACGAAGGGGCCAGATTGCTCATTCCATTAACTACATGTGGGTCAAGAATAAGCTTGTGATAAGCAACTGGAAGTTGAGGCTGTGAAACATTCATGTCTTCCAAGAATTTCAAGGCTTCTTCCATATGAGGGAAAATGGGAGTTGGATGATTCCCTTTGCATAACATACATGGGAACTTGGATCGACTTTTCTTCTTCCCAACTATATCGTGACTAGTTGACGGGAGGTCTCTTATGAGTGGGAAATCCCCCTACGAACTAGCACTTAGAGTTTTATCATGCATAGAGAAAAAACCTAAAGATTCCTACTTTTTACCATCATCCCAGACCTAATCCCCATTATTCTTAAGCAAATACATAGTTAAGAAGATCAAGTGAACATACCTTATTTCCGACGTTTGATATCGATCCCTCTTCACGCTTGGTCGCTCTTTGACTGCAACTCTCCTCCCAAGGTTGACCTGCATTCACAAAAGACAAACAAATAACTCCACATGCATTTGATCTACAGATTAATGGGTTAGAGATTTAATCAACATGTACGCAATAAACAATGAAAACCTCATATGGTGGGATGTGAAAAGTACTTCTTTATTATTAACTTCACTAAAGAAACTTACAATGATGAAGCCAACCACTGCTCCACAAATCTGGTCCTGGGCTCCTCTTTTGCTGTGCACCAACTGCTAACACACTTGCTTCTCTTCTTCATTGAAATCACTAAATGGTTTCAGAATCTTGGGCAAAGGGAAATATGAATTCGGGTAGATTTTCTTTACTATGTTTTTCCTCCTTTCAAATGGGACCCTTACCCCTTCTTTTATAGGCTAGAAGGAAATAGGTATTTGGTCGAATGACCGTCCATGCATGGCCGAAAGGTTTAGTTAACTTACCCAAAGCTATGTGTTCCATCAACAAATTTCCTTTTTTCGTGCTTCTGTAGGTCCACGCAGGCTGTAGTGGGTCAACTAACATGGACACTGTAGATACATGGGGGCTGTAGTGGAGCAGGGTGTGTGGGCCTTTAAAAAATGTATTTTTAAGAAGAGTTGTTTAGTAGTGTTTTGGAAAAGAAGGAATATGAGATGGCCTAATGCCAGGTAAGCATGTCTGGTGAAAATTAGGGTTATAACGGATGCCCCCTAATGTGTGAGGTCAGAAGAGCATTTGATGACCAGAATACATTATCAATCTTGGCCAACGTACCAAACAAGTGAGCTGAGGGACTAGAAATCGAGAGGTGCCATCTACAAAATAAAAATTGTCTCACCGAGGCGAGCATACTCATGCTCGAGATGAAATAAAATCATGGCTACCAATCAAATACACTGTAGATCCATGTCATATAACTATATAAAGTGTAGCCGCGAGCAATACACATCAGAGCTACATCTCGAAATAAAAAAGATATACATGTATAGTATCCATCTTCTAGAAGATGATAAGGCCTAATGGATGGATATGAGGTCTTCAAATCTCGAGCAACAACTTCAAAATCTTCAAAACTCAGGTAGGAGTGTAATATGAGTGTACGAATTCACTACCCAGAGGTATTCGATGGCTCGTTGGTCATGGACTAGAGAATCTTGATGATCAGACTGAAGGCTTCACTGATTTCGAACAAAGACTTGATTGGACTTTCGGGATGGATGAGCATGAGGGAAAGAGACAAACTACAGAGGGGCCGACTCAGGCTTGGTAAAAAATTCCCTTGTATAATAGCACGAAAAATGATGAGACTCAGGCAGCATGGCATTAACATAAGTTCACGAGGCAGGAGGCAACGCAAACTCTCCATATGTTTGGAAGGATAACCAAATGGAGGAGGACACAACTCAATGTAGAAGGAACAACTTTCTAAGGTCATATTAAATCCAGGGCTTGACGGACAAACAAAAATATGTGCTTTATCCAAGGGCGACTCATTGTGCTGCCAATACAATGAAAATACTTTTCCCTTCCTCTTTTTGGGATATATTTGATTTTTTTGAAAGAATAAAAGAATGCTACGTTATAAAGGAGGAATGAGTGTCGCAAACATATGAATTCGAGGCGCAAGGACAAGACTGATGTTCAAAGTGAGGAAACTCGGAAAAAATCCCTCGTGGGGCCAAAGGTGTTAAGATGCAAGGAAAAGTGCTACAGGGCTTGCGTATAATGCATTCTTTAGATGGTTCAGTTGAGAGCAACATGGAGCCGACATTAGGCCAAAAATGCGGGTATGAAAACATGATTAATAAGACACACAATGGTAACGTCCTTCGATGTAATTTTAACGATCCCAGAGAAGGTAAGCTCGACGGTTTTTCATATTTAGAGAGTCTGAAAAAACGTAAAATGAGACTCTGTTGGGGTACCTTTTTCGAAGATAGTCTAGTCGGATCGAAAAAGGGGTAAAATAGCACCCACCAAACGTCTATTCAAAACCATTTTAACGAGTGTGATAGAGACAAGATCACTCGACGATTTTTTCATTTTTAAGGTGTCTAAAAAAATATTAACTATGGACTCCGTCAGGAATGTTCTTCTGGACCATTTTAATGAGTGTGAAAGAATAAGGTCACTCGACGATCTTTTCAATTTTAGGGAGTCTGAAAAGAGCTTAACTATGGACTCTGTGGGGGTTCCTTTTTCATAAATTTATTCCCTTAGGCCCAAAGAAGGGTTAAAATTATACCTAAGAGTACTCTTCTAGAGAATCGAGGCTCCTAGAGTATACCTTTGATCGTACAGTTGACCATCCAGACCGAAAAAGGGGTAAACTACCGTCGGATAGACGTGACTTCAAATTTCAGTTTAGCGAGCNGGGTTAAAATTATACCTAAGAGTACTCTTCTAGAGAATCGAGGCTCCTAGAGTATACCTTTGATCGTACAGTTGACCATCCAGACCGAAAAAGGGGTAAACTACCGTCGGATAGACGTGACTTCAAATTTCAGTTTAGCGAGCGTGAAGGTCAACAAGATCGCTCAACAATATTTTCACATTTAGAGGGTCTGAAAATGGATTAAAAGAAGACCCGTGGGGGATACAAATCATGTATGAAACTGGTTCAGGTAGAGCCTACTGCTAGACTCAGACCAAGAGTCTCTTCGATAGTGAACTTGGGAAGTCTCCCAAAAGGGAAGAAAACACAAACCATGGTGTAAGTCCTCCCGTGGTATAGAAATCGTAGTCATGGATTCAAGGATAGCCTCATCTGGAGGCAATTCAAAATCTGAGAAATCACACAAACGAGGGTTGACAGTCCCAAAGGGTGAAGTAAACTAACCATACTCCATATAACGATGGGAGTTCTAACCAGGACTAGCAGAGTCTATCAATGAAGAATCATGATCACGAGGGCTTGAGGATCTACTAATAATGAGATCAGACTCAGAAGGATACTTAAGCCCACTTAGACCAAGAGGGGGAAGCAAGGGCTCCCATGCCCCCATTGGATACACCAATGGATCAATTGCTGATTCCAAGCCTTAGAAGGAAAACATGATTGCATAGGTTCTTTCTCATAAGGAATTGGACACTGAGGATAAGATGCCACATAATTAACCTGTGGCGGGGTGGAGTCTACACAAACACTAGGAACATATAAAGGGGTAGCCTGAACTAACGCTGAATTAGGATGGTGATTATCAGATGCCAGCTGGTCAATAGTGACAATGCTTCCATTGTGAGGGAAGTTCATCACCCGGAAGAGCGTAGATACCACAATGTTCATAGCATATACATAATCACGCCCGAGAAGCATATTGAAATCTAATGGGCCTTGCACCACTATAACATCGACACGAAAAATCTTCCCACCTAACAAGATAGGCAACTGAGGAAGAACCCCCAAATATTCACTAGGACGTCTATCAAAAGCCAATAACTCATGTGAAGCAGACACAAGCTTGGGAGAACCTAAGACTTTCCAAATCGAGGAGGATAAAATACTTGTAGAGGCTCCTTCATCCACAATACATCGATAAATGTTTGTTGAATTAAATTCAACCCTTATTTGAAAGGGTGTGGAGGAAGGAAGACGAGGCTCAACAAGGTCATTCCAATCAAAGGAAACCATCCTAGGGCTTGGAGGGGGTGTGCTTGGAGCGAGAGGAATGCCCCCTTGTTATGAAAATACTAAACCGGAAATGATAAAAACATAGTCGGTAGACACGTCACTCCGCAAAAGAAGAGTGGGATCATCCGATGACTGCATCAACATGACCACTTTCGCAACCAATGGATGAATAGGTTGTGAGACTACATGGTCTAAAGGCACCTCCCCCCCAAAATAGGAGTGGGATCAACCGATGATTGCATCGACATGACCATATTCACAACCCATGTCTAAATAGGCTACGAGACTACATGGTCTAAAGGCACCTCAACCCCCAAAATAGGAGTGGGATCAGTCGATGACTACATCGGCATGACCATTTTCACAACCCATGGCTGAATAGGCTGCAAGACTATATGGTCTAAAGGCACCTCACCCCCCAAAAGAGGAGTGGGATCAGCCGATGACTACATCGACATGACCAGTTTTGCAACCAATGGTTGAATAGGCTGAGAGACTACAAGGTATAAAGGCACCTCACCCCCCAAACGAGAAGTGGGATCAGGCGATGATTGCATCGACATGACCACTTTATCAACCAATGGTTGAATAGGCTGAGAGACTACAAGGTCTAAAGGCACCTCACCCCCCAAAAGAGGAGTGGGATCAGCCGATGACTGCATCAGCGTGACCACTTTCTCAACCAATGGCTGAATAGGCTGAGAGACTACAAGGTCTAAAGGCACCTCACCCCCCAAAGGAGGAGTGGGATCAACCGATGACTACATCAACATGACCACTTTCTCAACCAATGGTTGAATAGGCTGAGAGACTACAAGGTCTAAAGGCATCTCACCCCCCAAAAGAGGAGTGGGATTAGCCGATGACTGCATCAGCGTGACCACTTTCTCAACCAATGGTTGAATAGACTGTGAGGAAACCTCAAAATACTCAAAATCATAAGAGATTGTAGAAAGAGACCACAATCTTTGTACCTCTGGAACACCAGGGCACAAATGAGTAAGGTGATCTCCCTTGCAAATCTTACAAGGGAACTTAGGCTTACATCCTATCCGTCTAGGTTTCTCAACATAATTAATGCCCCCAACATGACTAGCAGTGGTTGGTTGGTTGCACATCTCCAACATGACTTGCAGAGGTTAGTGATGGGTCGATAACATGACTTGCAGAGGCTATAAACCTATTACCAGTATGACTAGCAGTGACTGGAATTTTTCCCCTAGCATGACTTGTAGAGGGTGGGTGTATGCCCCCATCATAACTTGTAGAGGCTGGGTGCTGGTCTTCAACGTGACTTGCAAAGGTTGTTGACCTATCTCCAACATGACTTGTAGGGGTTGGTGATTTATTCTTCCTATTCTTCCTCTTTCTATTTCATTTAGACTTCCGGTTACTAGTAACTATACTTTCACCAGAGGCGGGAGAATGAGGAGGAGAAGAATTTGCTGATGAAGAAACATCAACAATGTGCCCATGACATAAAGTTCTTAACTGAGAAGTGTCAAGATCATTTGGGACATTTGGAATGGTACCCAACGAAACCGGTAATCCCACATTCAACCCAGGAATGTACAAAGTGGTCATCAAAGGGACACCAACGTTTCCAAAGAAAGGAAAAGCACAAGAATCCCCTTGCGAAGGGGTTCCTTGGTTGGTATCATCGGGAACTTTAGCCATGAATATCTTATGCTCAGTTTCTCCCTTTGCGAGATTGTTCAAGTCAGTAAACATTTCACACACTGACTTTGAAGAACCAGTGTTATCAAAACAACGCCTATAAAGAGGTGGCTCCACGTTTCTAAGCGGAAGACTGAAAAGTCCTCTCAACCAGCAGAGTGGGTGGTCTACCAACCTAGGTCAGAGACCCAAATATACAAATGACTAACTCACTATGGAAAACTAGGGAGCACAGATCACACACTAAAAGTTCCTAAAGGCAAATCAAGTAAATGACTAACTAGTTGGAAGAACAGTTACACCAACCAACACTAGAGAAACTTACCGGTGTAAGTGAAACTCGAATATGGAAGCACCCTCTGGGTATACTCTGCAAAGCATGGCCCAATGTCTACCCTAGTTACTGTGGTATACCCCCGTGGTCACCTATGTAAGTCCCTAAAATAAAGGCAACTAGGTTGCCAGTTCGTGAACAATCACCAGGCGGGTACAGTCGACAGTCGGGTGGACCACAATGAGAAGGGTATCAAGCCCAAAACCTATCAAGGGTATCAAAATCAAGTGTTCTGGAAGATGACTGAGGACCTCGAATGGATTCAAGACCCACAAAGCTCCGTGGCAAATGCGATCGACGAAATCCCAAGACAAGTCCTCTATATGTGTTCCCCACTATGCTTGGTCCGACTTTGGAGGGGTTTTCTCCACTACCTTTCTGCACACAACCTCGTGTTTAGCCCTTGTGTTAGAGGGGGGTCCCGGATAATTTCGACGTTACTGGAATTCTACACTCCTTATCACAGACTCGTATGTTTGTTTTATAGCCTTGAAGAGTTTCCTCTCCAACCTAAATCAAGGCTCTAGCCTAATCTAGTTGATGGACCCTACAAACATAAATTCTAGTAAATTTTAATTAGCGTTCTTTTTAATGGCTTAATTTACTCAAAAGGGTACGATAGTGCAACTGATGGTGTTAAGACTTTTGCGAAAAATGATGAAACTTATATGAACACTGGCAAAGAATGATTATATATATATATATATATATTTGAAATGCTTTTAAGATGAGAAGAAAACACAACACTATGCTAATTTCTTTTCTTTTTAAAATAAAAATGCAAAGAAAATGCCAGGAAAGAAAGAGATCTAACAAACTAAGTTTATTTATTTATTTATTTATTTTTTATATTTTCTTCCAATCAAAGAAGAAATAACAAAAGATTCTAAAAGAAACTGATGAATGCACGATTCATGCCCCCCCAAAAAATAAGTTAAAAAAGCTAAAAATAAGTTAAAAAAGATAGGAAACACAAAAAATCTTTTAAATGAAAAAGAAATCTATGCTAGAATACAAACTAGGCTAAAACTACTTATGATAGAGACCAGAAAGAAACAAGAAAAACCTGGGAAGTAAAAACTTGACAGGGAAGAGGATGAATGCCTCCTAAAAAGGTTCTAGACAGACACGTGATTGTCACTTCAACAACCAGCGTATGCACGCGGGCTGCCCAAAGACAGGACGCGTATGCACACGTGTAGGCCCACTACATGCCACGTGTGCCTCTATTTATCCTCAAAAGAAGCAAGACAAGCGGCTAAGCTCAGGTAGGGAGTACTGGTATTGAGAACCAAAATCCCTTGAAGACACAAAAACTTACTTTGACAGAAAAATATTCAAGGAAAAAGATGATCTGAGGTTTTTACCTGACTATGGATTGTTCAATCAAAGAACTAGAAGGACCCAGAAGATCCCTGAGAAGGATCACTTCTGCAGGGGAGAGGATGACTGCCTCTTCCTGAGAAGTATTTCCTGGGTTCTCAGACATGCAGCTAGGACTTCATCAGCAGGCGTATGCACACAGACTGTGTGAAGGTAGGGTGCATGTACACAGATGCAAGCCTTATATAGGTCGTGTGTACCTCTATGACTCCAGAAAAGAAAATGCAGTCAAGCAAAGAAAGAAGGGAGTACTGGTATGGAAGACCAGAATCCCTCCTAGCTCAGACTCTTGCAGAAACTCAGAAAAAAGGTGATGAAACCAATTTAAAACTACCAAAAAGTATCCCAGAAAACCCGAGAGAAATCCCAGTATGGTTGCCAATTCTGTTGTGAGTGGGAAATCCCCCTACGGACTAACACTTAGGGTTTTATCATGCATGCAGAAAAGACCTAAAGATTCCTACTTTTTACCATCATCCCAAACCTAATCCCCATTATTCTTAAGCAAATACACAGTTAAGAAGATCAAGTGAACATACCTTATTTTTGGTGTTTGATATCGATCCCTCTTCACGCTTGGTTGCTCTTTGACTGCAACTCTCCTCCCAAGGCTGACCTGCATTCACAAAAGACAAACAAAGAAATCCACATACATTTGATCTACATATTAATGGGTTAGATATTTAATCAACATGTATGCAATAAACAATGAAACCTCATATGGTGGGACGAGAAAAGTACTTCTTTATTATTAACTTCACTAAAGCAACTTACAATGATGAAGCTGACCACTGCTCCACGAATCTGGTCCTGGGCTCCTCTTTTACTGTGCACCAATTGCTAACACACTTGCTTCTCTTCTTCATTGAAATCACAAAATGGTTGCATAATCTTGGGCAAAGGGGAATACGAATTAGGGTAGAGTTTCTTTACTATGTTTTTCCTCCTTTCAAATGGGACCCTTACCCATTCTTTTATAGGCTAGAAGGAGCTAGGTATTTGGTTGAAGGATTGGCCATGCATGGCCGAAAGGTTTAGTTAACTTACCCAAAGATGTGTGTTCCATCAACAACTTTCCTTTTTTTATGCTTCTGTAGGTCCACGTGGGCTATAGTGGGTCAGCTAGCATGGACACTATAGATAGACACGAGCTGTAGTGGAGCAAGGTGCGTGGGCCTTTAAAAAAGGTATTTTTAAGAAGAGTTGTTCAATAGTGTTTTGGCAAGGAAGGAATCGGAGATGGCCTGATGCCAGGTAAGCATGTCTGGTGCAAATTAGGGTTATAACAAGGTTATCAACATGTTGTTCAGAGGCTAACGACATGGGTTGGTGAGGGTGTGTAGACCATGCTTCTATAACCTTGGATAGACCAGGGAAATCCTTAAGAAGATGACTACCCTTACAAAGATTGGAAGGGGACTTGGGTTTACGGGTTGTTTGGGTGTTCTTGGCATCATCAACACTCCCAACACGATCAACAGTAACTGGTTTCTTTCCAACACGTCTGGAAGTGGTTGGAATTTTGGATCCTTGCTTATTTTTCTTCTTCTTATTCTTCCTTTTTTTCTTCTTCTTATCCACCAGGTTACTAGCTTGAGAGATTTCACTCAGCGAAGAAGACGAAACGGAAGAAGACCTTGCAAATAATGAAGGCGAAGGAGATCTTACTGGTGAAGAAGGCGAAGGATCAACATGAGGTTGATGTTCTTGGGGGGGAGTGGTTACAAACGAAGCACTCGTTGCATTCGAGATTACCTAAGTGAAAAACAACCGCACCGACAATCCAATCATGAGGCCTGGAAGGATCAAAGTAGTGATGTGAGGAGGACCAATGTTTCTGTAAGAAGGAAAAACAAAAGGTTCCCCTGGAGCAAGGGTTCCTTCATTGGTCATTTCGGAAATTGACACCATTAAATAAATATCCAATCTAGAGTCCACTAGGGAAAACAAACAGCATACGCTAAAAATCTAGGAAGCAAACAAGCAAACAAAACCTTCTCACAATGAGCACACTAGTTGGGGATGAAATCCAACGTCGCAGGAACAAATTAAGAAAGGGATGAGATAGAGAGGGTGGAAAAGTTACGTTGACGACCTGCTTAACTAACTTACGCCTTGGTGCAAGCTCCCACACATAAACATGGGTATACCCTCCGAGGACCCCGAGTGAGTTTGGCCAACGTCGATTCCAGGTACAGTGAAGACTTGCCCCTCCACAGTCACCTTTTGTAAATACCCTAAAAATATAGGCCACTAAGGTTACCAATTACTACAGTGATGCCTGGGGAAACATTCGACAGTCCAATCCACGCGCAAGGGCAAGGTATCTACCCCGAAATCAACTTGAAATGATTCCACTCATCATTGTGGGTATACCTTCAAGCGACCCCCATAATACGCACAATCTCTACACCAAGACCAACAAAGCAGGGTGAGTAACTCTTCCAGTCTCAATGCGACCTCGTGATTGACCCTTGTGTTAGAAGGGCTTCCCCAGGAAAAAATGTAGCAAGTGGATTTCACTGCTCCCTAATGAAAGATTCTATGTCTGTTTGTAGCTTTGGAAAGTTATAATTCACACCTATTCCAAAGCCCTACAATTAATCTAATGTAGGTTTGCTACCAGAAAATATAAAAATGTCTAATCAATTTTTATAAGCGCTTTATTTTATGGTTGTTGTTACTCAAAAAGAAAATGGCGTGGAGAATATGGTGTTTCGATCGACTCAAAAGTTATGCAAAGAGATGAAGATGCAATCTTTTCATTTCGATGAAAGCTATGCTACGGAAGGAGAAAACATTTTAATTCCCAGATGCACAATGTCCCAAAATTTAATTAAACTCATCAACATCAAGATTCTCAAGAAATGAGAAAAAGAGACTGTACACCATTGCACAATTCATGGCCCCCCTCGGCCATGAGGGGGATAATTTTTCAGAATTCAAGACCAAAAATCATGCAATTTTACTTCTTCAAATGCAAGGATTCCCCCAATCTAATGTAAAGCAAGAAATTAAAACCTTTTTGTTTCAAAAAGACACTAAAAGAAATAGATAACTTCTTCAAAACAAAAGCAACCCAAACAAAGTTTCTCTTTTAAGACGAACTATTCGATAAAAGAAAAAGAAAGTCTTTCATTAAACAATTCTAAAGAAAAACAAATGCTTTGTAATTGAAAGACACTCAAAACAAGAGATCAAATCTTTCAAAAGAAAACAAAGCACATATGGCTAAAAGTAGTTTCAAAGATGTCAAGTAGACTATAAATAGATCATAATCAAACCCAAAAATTCACCCCAAAACCAAATCCAAGGTCAGGGTAAGGAAAAACCATCAAAAATCAAAATTTTCACAATTTCCACAGGCTAGAAGACTAGCACAATGTGGAAATCCTTGATTGCCGCAGGCTAGCTATGGGTGGGGTGTGAAATTTCTGCAGTGGTCTAAATAGGTAGGGTGCGGAAATCCTAATTTGCTGCACTGTCCCTCAAATCAGGGTGCGAAAATCAAACAAAAATGGAAAAAAATAAAAATTAAGAAGGTTTTCTAGTGAAGTTTAACAATCAAAGAGTCAAGATGGATCTTCCAGTGACTTAGAAAACATAAACCAAGCAATCAAAACAAGAAAGCAAGACACACTAGGAAAACAATCCGTTCCCCAAGGGAGCCGCCAATTTTGTTATCGGATAAATTGGTGAATGCAGACATAAACTGATCTCCCTAGATCCTCCTAGATCTAGAACAAAACAAGACAGAACATGACACTTTCCCTAGGCTCTAATCATCGAATTTACTACCAACAAAGGACGAGAGACATACCTTTAAGTGTCACTTCCTTATGTCTTTATTGTTCCTGTTTCTCTCCGGTGCTCTTGTGATATTGATCCTGCAGTGAGACACAAACCAACCAAAGTGAAAGCAGTAAATTATATTCAATGACAACCTATGCATATGATCAAGGAATTATGCAATAAAATAAAGATAATTCTATGGGAAAGAAGCATGCCACTGTATTATATTAAATAATAGGAAGAGAGATTACAACCGGATGCCTTGATGTCGCAAGGTTCCTTCCAACAGTTCCTTTCTTCCTACACACTTCTTTCTCCAAGGATTATGAGACCATGGATCTAATAGCTACTCACAATCTATCTTGACAAAGAAAATCTCAAAGCCACTCTAACCAAGCTAACAATCTCAAGCCAAATTTCAAATCTCAAAGGCTCAAGAATTTTCCAACCTAATCAAGCTAACTTTCTCCATGAGAGTTCCTCTCCTTTTATAAGATGAAGAGGATAATATGAGGAGGTTAGGATTATCCCAATAAATCATGAAAGGGAGTAAGATCCAAACCATTCGGAAGCCACCTCACCATAGAAGCTTCTCCTTCTAGAAGCATCGAGAAGACACTCATTTTTTCCCACGTATGAAGGTCGCCACACCCTAGCTATAGAGTAACCTGCGGAAACTCCGCAACCTAGATATAGAGCAAGGTGCGAAAATTAGGCATTTTTGCAACCTGCATATAGAGCAACCTACACAAATCCTCCAAAATAGGGTTTTTTACAAAGGAAAATACAACTTCTTCTCTCAGGGAAAGTTCTTCTCCCTTCTTTCTTCAGGAATTTAGGCCACTAACCCCTCTGAAGGCAACATATAGGTTTACATCATTAATGGTCATAAGGGTGACGAAAATAATGTGTAACACTAGTGTTCTTCTGTCATGGCTTATTTCCATTGTTTCTTCTGAGCTACCTCTTCAAATGTGGTGTGTTCTTCGTTTAGAAGCTTTGTCATACATGCTGCATAGTCGGAGAATCTCTTGGGATTTTTTCTTTTTCTGAAGGTGCCACTTAGGGCTTTGAGTTTTTTTGCTTCTTGTAGGGTAGCTTAAAGCCAAGCTGGACATTTCTTGGTTTTGGGTACAATGTCTGATTCAATAGTTTCACATGGTTGCATCAGATGATCAAGTTGTTCTTTTTCTTCATTCCGACTTTCTGGAAGAAATGTACTTTCTTCATTAGGCTCTTGATACTCTTCTTATTCTATAGTTTCTTCTATGGATTTCTTGAAATCCATATTTTCATTGAAGGCTATGTATTTTCTGAATTCAACCTTATGTTGTTTCGGGATATAGATTCTATAGGCCTTGGATGATTCACTATATCCCACGAATATTCCTTTCTTTCTTGAGGGTTCTAATTTATTCATTTAATCCTTGGGGATGTGAAAGTGAACAGGGAATCCAAATATTCTTAAGTGTTCCACATTAGGTTTCTTTCCTGAGAAGGATTCTTCTGGAGTCATATCCTTCAATATGCGGTGAGGAATTCTTTTCTGAGCATATATTGATGTCATGGTTTCTTCTCCCCACATATACACAGATAAACCTTGATCGTTCAATAGTGCCTTCACAATTTCTTCAATAGATTTGTTCTTCTTTTCTGCTACACCATTTTGTTGAGGATTATGAGGAACAATTATCTCCCTCCTAACCCCTACTGATTTGAAAAAGGAAAAAAATTCCTTGGATGTATATTCTCCTCCATTATCTTTTCTTAAGGTCTTGATTTTCTTGTTTGTGAGGTTCTCTATCTCTGCTTTGAACTCTTGAAACTTGCTGAAAACTTCATCCTTTGTCTTCAAGATATATAACCAAGTCTTTCTTGAGTAATCATCTATGAAGATTACATAGTAAAGAGAACCTCCTAGATATTTGACTGGCATCAGACCACACACATTTGAATGTATTAGATCTAGGATTTCCTTAGATCTATTATTGTTGCTTGAGAATGGTTTCTTAACATTCTTACCAAGAGCACATCCTTTGCAAATTCCTTCATGTGTAGACTGTAGTTTTGGTATTCCTTCAACCATCCTTTTAAGGAAGGGTAATTCTTGATAGTTTATATGAGCATACCTTCTATGACAAAGTTCATTGGTATTAACTTCATCATGTACAAGGGCTTCATCATTTCGTTCTAGTAGTCTGTATAGTTTTCCTTCACAGTTCCAATAACTCTAGCATTCTCAATGCTGGAGTCTCTAGGCCAAGATAATAATTTTCCATCTACAAAGGCTATTATGTTTCCTTTGTATTCTAGGCAAGATATGGATACAATATTCTTTTCTAAACCAGGTACATATAAGACATTTCTCAAATGAACATTATTACCTATTTTCAATTTGACGGAGGCTTGAACAATTCCTTCTATTGGGTAAGTGTTTTTGTCTCCAAGTTATACCTTGTACGATGTCTTGTTTTCATTTAGATTGGAGAGTATGGCTTGGTATCCTGTCATATGCCTAGAAGATCCACTATCAATTATCCACATGTCATCTTCAAGAGTTCCTGTGAGCACTAAGTAATGTAGATGATTCATCTTTTCATTCATGATTTCTGCTGACTGATAACTGGTCAAGCTTTGACCCAAAATCTCAATCTTGACATTTCTACCTTCTGAGAGTGCTAAGAGGTGTGTTGGAATAAGGTGCACCAGAACATATTCTCCTTGAGTAAGGTATTCCATCATAAGGTGCGAGACGAGTTTTTAGGGTTTCTGCAACTACACTTGCTAGTAACCCTAGCAACAGTGCTTTGGTAACTGCACCTGCTAGAAACCCTAGCAACAATTCTTCAATGAGATTGATTACCTTATGGCTTAACTTCTTTCCAGTGGTTAGACTGAACAAAGGAGGTTTGGGCCCATAACCTGTTAGTAAAGTGGGTGTGCTCGTTTAACCATAGACAATATACCAATATTGTCACCCAACCATAGGCACTAATTCCATCCTTGAGAAACTTGACCTTTACAGAGAGAAGAATTTCGGTAGAAAACCAATAACCAACCAAGGATAATGCACCAAGAAAAGATAACAAAAAAATGATCAGAGAGTCCAACCCAAAAACAATGAAAATGTAGATTTCAAAACTGCGATAACAACTGCTCCCCATACTTGTGCACTACTAGACTTCTACAGTGCGCACAAGTGTATTTCTGTAATTCTGAGAATTTTGGCTAAAATAAAGACTGACGTCCTATATTTATACTTCTTTATCCAGACTGTCTGGGCCGACTTATATTTCTGGGTGCTAAATACTTAATATATAATATTTTCTTTAGCCAACTTCTCTTCTAGGGTTATGTCCAAGTCTTTTCTTGCTTCCAGAATATTCTAATCTCGTCAAAGTTCACAAATGGAGGTTAATACCTACCACAACTACCATAATATTGACAAATCCAACGCTCCCACCATATCAAAGCTGTGTTTCTCAAACGAAGACTAGCCAACTGTATCCTTGAAGTGTCCTGTGTGATTTTCTATACCCTCCAATACACTTCAACCCCTTTGATCCAATTATCCAACTTCTCTGCATTCAACTCTTCGTCATAAGTAGGAAAATCAAACTTTACGTCTAGCTTTAAGAAAGGCAAATCATGTGAATGAGAAGACTTATTAGAACACTTTTTCCTCTTATGAGAAGAATATTCACTTTCATAGGAAGAAGATGATGATGATGATGGGGATGAAGGATACCCTGAACGTTTTTCACCTTCTCCTCCTCCTTTAGATTTCACCATTGTTTCAAATGGACCACCTTCATTTTGATGAGTAGTTGCTTTTCGTCTTTCTAAGTCTTCCCACAATTCCTTTACCATGGTTTTCATCTCAAGGAACAATTTTTGAAACTCCTTATCAGACTAAGAAAGAACATCTTGATGCTCCATTTCTTTCCTTCGAAATATTCGTCCAATTTCATAATTAAATTATTCAATTGTGCCTTCGCCTCGATTGGATTTGGACCTCGTAAGAATTCACTTGCAAATACATGTCAAATCCATCTCGGATACAAACTTGATCCGAAAAATCCTTAGATGCAAAAATAACTCTTAAATACACATAAACATCCGACTAGATTCAGAATATAAATGATCGCTTGAATAGCTTCAAAAAGACATGTGAATATGCTTACTTGTCCATAAAATTCATTAGTACTGATGAATGACTTGAAGAATAATTTGTAGATTATGGATATGACACAACATAAAATAAAAGAACTCAAATTTCATATATGAATGACATATTACTTCATCTTCAAAGTCCCTTTAGATAATATGATTGTTCTCCATCATCTCAAAATACCAAATTGCATTACAACATGGGCTTGCAAAAAGCCAATTTAATGGACTCTCTTTAATTCCACTACTCAAAACAAGAAAATGAGTTCACCATTAGAATACTTGCAAAATTATGAGAAATTTGACTATAAAGTTGACCAAATTCCGAACTGGCTCAATTTTACCCTCTTTACATGTCAAAAGATGCACTAAAAGCTCGTTAAGTTCGTTAGCCCCTGCGTGCGTCCTATGGCATCGGTCACATGTATTATGTATATAAACTAGGATCCAGGGATAACCCTTAGCCCCCTTTTCCCCAAAAAGAAACTTTACATAAATTCAAATATAATTTAAGCCATATGTAGGTTAAGACTCATGCGATGACACAATGGTAGGGGAGGCTTTGTTAAGGTTATAGGAGGTCGCATGTTCAACTCCCTTCGACTCCTATAATTTTGGTAAAAACTAACCATTATGGCCAATGGGAGGCTACCACATGAAAACCTCTCATTGGTCCCCTTGCGCCACATGTCAACAATTGATTGGTCCACCTAGACTTGTATGATCTTCCCAGTCACCTACCAACTAGTCATGCCACATCACTTTCCTGCCATGTGTCACTATGTGAGATTTCCACATCATCTGTAAGGTCATATGATCATGTGCCATGTGTCACCCTTGCAATGGTGACACATGTCACCTTTGACTTTTGCCTGGTTTGACTTGAACTTTGACTGCTCATAATTTTTGCATATGAACTCCATTTGAGGCGGTTTTGTGTCGTTGGAAAGCTATCACCAAGATATACACAATGAAGTAGTTTTGAAGAGCATTTGAGAAAGTCAAATTTTGATCATTTCTGGGTCCTTCTGGTCCTCTATGAGCATTCCAGATCCTCCTGGATCTCTGTGAGTGTTCCTGGATCCTCCTAGATCATGGAGCTATGGAGCTATGCATGCCAATGCATTTAATTTTTTTTGGAGGTGGTGCAATGACAAAGGAAAAGTGTTAATGCACTGACACTAATAATGACAAAGCAGAAGGGATGAGAATATGATCTAGATCACATAAAAAATATTAATGCATGTCATCACCCTGACAATAACATTGTTAAAATCCAATGACATGGAATAAAAGTAAAGTTTATTTATTTATTTTAAACTCAATAAAATTATTATTAAGATTTCTTTAGGTTCGACATAAATGCGAATTTCTTTTATTTCAAACATGGAACTAATAACTGGTCAATGATTAACTCATTTCTATAGTTAATTAATCATGGTTAAAAAATGTCGTTGACATGAATCATTCATACAAATATTAATGTAAGAACTTATATATAAATGAAAGAAAAAGTTGAAATTCAAAATATAAAAGGTTCCCTTAAAGTATCAATTAAAAGGAGGCTAGACATATTTTTGATATTGAATATATCAATATATATTACAGAGAGAAAAAAGACACTATTAAATATGGGTACCACTTCAAGTGAAAATTGATACCAAAGCAAGAGGAAGTTAGTACATGTCTTTCAAAGACTCAGTTATACTAAGTGAAGCTCTAAGAAAATTTAAGATTCCAACTTGACATCTTATAAGTGTGTATTATTGTGGGACCTTTGCAATTTTATGCACCTACTTGATTTTAGAGTTATTAGAGTACAATATGTCCTAAAATAATTATGGCATACTCATATTGGATAAAAAATGTAGGTTATGAGGTGGGACACAATATCAAAACAGATGGGTGCAAATGAAGGAAGAATTAATGAAACTTAGATTGGAATCCTAAAATCATTTTAGTGAAAAGTTAGAATTACAATCTCTCACTACATAGGTTGATAAGTTTAATAGTGAAATAACATAATATCAACAAAATGATTATAAATCACAACAGAAAATGTTAATAGCATAATATCAACAAAATGGTTAAAAATCACAACAGAAAATGTGAGGCCTCGATAATTTTTTTTTGGCAAAGTTATATTAAATAAAGATAAATTAAAAAAAAAAGAAAAGAAATAGAAATAACTCACCAAAAAAGTCAATGAATTTTACATAACAAAGTTAGAAAATTAAAAAGAAAAAAAACATATATTCCTAAGTTTGATTTAGAAATGTTAATAAATCCAATTGAATCAACAACACTTGCAAAAGTAAAAGGTACAAATGGTAGATAAGGTAACTCTCATATATGAAATTGAATATGAAAAACTCAATGTCATTATTAAACATTTATCCATCGTCAACAAAGTTAAGCCATTGATTGACAAAACAACACTTATAGAACCAATTATAGTGGAAGATCCTTATATATCCACTAAAAAAATTATATCTCAATGCAAGGGTGTTGGCACACTAGTTAAAAATGAAGCATTAATCATGATTCTCGTATATCAAAAATAAGCTCAATTCATAGACCTTATCATCACCTAATCGTATAAATGTTCTTAGGGAATAACCATGATTCCAACATCAATGAAAACAAAATTTTACTTGCAATATTAGATATCATGATGCCAATTCAACTTGTTTCCAAAGATGTATTGAAAATAACAATTGAAAAATACCTCATTAAATGTTGCACAATATAATCTCCAAGAAAATTAACTTATGATGAATTGAGCCCTCCACATTAAAGCAATATTTTTCAAACTTTGAAGACATTACCATTTCTTTTCCTCAATGGGTGAGCTTGCATTTGATTAGAAGCTTCCATCTAGGTTCAAAAGAACTCATAGGTTATAATCAAAGGCAAGATCACCCATTACATTTGTGGTAGAGGGTTTTATGGTTTTTTTTTAAGCTAAGGAGGATAAGGATCTCATCTTTAGAAATGGTTCTTACTTCTTCGACACCAGAGGAATGTACTTGAATAGATGGAATCCAAACTTCAATCTTGAGCTTGATGTCCTTTATACCATTCAAGTTTGGGTCTTCCTGCCTCAATTGCCTCTTCATTGTTGGAATCAAGACTCACTTAGGTGTATAAAACATTCTTTAGAAAAATATGAACCTAAGGATGGGATGTTCACCCATGCCATAATATGTGCTAAGGTCAATTTCAAGAAAGAACAAGTGGAAGTGATCCTTATAACCCTAGACAACTGGAAACATGTACAACAATTGGATTACGAGCAACTTCCATTCAAATGAAAAACATGTCATGAATATAAACAATTTACAAAGGATTGCAAAAAAATTCTTCCTCAACCCTAAACTATTATCAAAAAGGAATATCAATGGCTCAAGGGGTCAACCCTAAACTATTATCAAAAAGGAATATCAATGGCCTGATGGGGTTCTAAGTAGCAAACCATCTCAAATGCATATCATTTGGCTCCTTCATCTTCAGTGAAAATGTGTTATGCACCAAGATCTTAAAATATCATAAGAAACCAAAGTACACACCATACACATCAAATGTGATCATGGAACATAACTCCAAGATAGAAAATACATATGAGTTAGACAATAAATCCTTAAATAATAGGAGAGACTCCTCCAAATACCTCAATACATCCATACATCCATATCAGATGTTCCCTCAATAATGACTACATGATATCTATATATACCTATTCACACATTGCACATGTGGCCCTTTTATTAGGCCAACCACTATTACATATACATTTATCCCTATATATGCCCCCCTCAAGGTCATGTCATATATCATATCAAAATGAAACTTGTTGATACAAAATAAGCATAAATCAAGAGCCAAGCATCTTTAGCGATTCCAAAACCTGTCTCTACAGTCTTGATCCAAGGAAGTACTTCTTTATCTCTAGGCTACAACCCTCATGAAGGAAAAAAAAGATCAATGACAAACATGTTTGAATTTTTTTCTCAGGAAGAACCCATGACGTTTGTGGAAGTGGTTGCTCCCTTAGTCAAGAATCCCACATCCCCTTTTCCACCCAAATCAACTGTCTTTTTGTTAAAATCCTAACCAAAATCATGGAAAATAGGCTAAAGAAGATTCTTCCCAAGATAATCTTTGATAATAAAAGTGGATTTATGTAGAAATGACAAATAATAGACAACATAATTATGGTCCAAGAAGCAATACATTCTAGTAGGGATAATAAGGACAAATGAATGATCATTAAAGTAGACATAGCCAACATGTTTGATTGGGTAAGACACTCCTTCCTTCTTGATGTTGTATGAAAATTTGGGTTTAATGATAACTTTGTGCAGTGCGTTAATGCCTATATCAATAATCCTTGGATTGCACCCTTAGTTTTTCCATGGAAAAAGATTTCATTTTAATTATCTAAAATATATAAAAATACATTCAGTAGTGCTTCTGCAAGCCAAAATGCCCCTACTTTCCCATCGCTATCCCTCCAACTAGCTATAAATTTCAAACTTTTACTGACAAAAATATATATATCATCCTATTACATATTTCATATTTGTTATAGTTTGCATTGTACCAATACTTACACCAACCATCTGTATACAAAAAACCAAATTAAAATCTAACTTTGAGAATTGTTACCATAAGTTTTTCTTGATTCTTGATTCTCTTTGCAAGAAAATTCCACCACAAGGAGTTCCCCCAAGGGACGTATTAATCCCTCCTTGGAAAGTGCATTGGACCTTTGATTCAATTCCCTATAGATGTGAAAAATAATGAACCTTTCAAACATAACCACAACCTCTTTCATGTGTTGCGCCACTACTTGGAAGTCGACATTGTGGATCTAATAATTTCCTTTCATCCAATTTACTATCAACAGATTGTTTCCATAAGCCTATGTAGCCTTTAGACCACACTCATGAGATAAATTTAGGAGAAGTCTCAAAGATGAAATATTTTCCAATTTGTTTGAGCCCCTTCCACCATTTTCGTTAAAGGCAAAAAATGTTCATTTGAAAGGAAAATTAAACCCCCCAGTCCATAAATCTTATGAGGCCCTTGGCATGCACCGTCAAAGAAACCCTAGCTATATCTTTTGTCAATAAAAAAATTTCCAATCCACCACGACAATTTATGAATTGAATACTCCTTGACTTTGTTAAAAATATGCACCACTTTGGAGAAAACCTGAAAATAAGGAATCTCTTTGTTGGATTACTGAGAGGGGGGGTGAATTAATAATAGAGATTTTTAATCCTTTTAACCACAATATGTAATTTTTATTTATCTTTATGATCAATATAGCATTATCATCCAATAAGTGTAGAGTAAATAAACCATGGACAATAAAAAATCATACACATACACAATACACCGATATTTTTACATGGAAACCCAATGCGGGAGAAAACCACACAATTCTTTTTCTTATAAGTATTTAAGAATTACATTCATTGGAAGCACCAAATTCCTTTGTTCTCTAGTTGTAACTAAAAGGAGGCTCCGACCCCCTATATTTTCAGGCTACAAAATGAGGGAAGCTCAAACTCCCCAATTCTCTGGCTACAACCCCCTATGTTCTTTGGCTACAACCAGAAGGTGGCTACAACCACCTATCCTTTCCCCATTCTGTCACCCTGAAATATAAGCGAAATGATGAAACCACTGCCACACAGTCACAATGATTTATACCACTGTAAACCTGTACCAATCTGTACCAACAACCTGTAACCAACCTGTGCCACTATCTTGTAACCAACCTGTACCTATACTCAGCCTGTACAAATAAAAATCCAACGGGTACATGATCTATCTGTGTTTCAGCGTTCTTATGTACATGCCCTTTCTATAATGAAACCCACATATGCACACAATATTTCTATACTGTAGCCTACATATGTACACAACCTTTATATATTGCAGCTTGCATATGCCTTTTGAAAACTAGGGTTTTCTCTTTCCTGAAAAACTCTGACCTTTTGCTTCCTTTGTCGCATCAAAATGCAACCTGTCACTATGTCTAGACTGTAGTTTTTCCCTATGCATACATCCTCACACAAATCCCTTAACCAAGTGCATCTATATCTCTCTAGTCATGTGCCATACATGTGTGTATAATCATGAAGAAGTGTAATAAACCTCACATAAACTAGACATCAAACCCTTATTGATATAAAACCTCTCAATACATAAACCACTTAACAATCACTTCACAAATACAACTCTCAACCATGTACCACAAAAAACCTTAACCATATGCCAAGAAATACAAGATGTGCCTCAAAACTTAACAAGATGTACCAATGATAAATATTGATTATACTAGCACTATATTTCTGTAGATCTCACTTATACAGTAAGTGCCATGCATCCAATATCATCTCTAGGGAAAATCCTCAAACCCCCATAACCATTTCTCATGTATACAACAAAATCCAACTACTCATAGAAACAAGACATACCTTTTGAACCTATAGATAGATATGATGTACCTAATCACTATAGACCTTCCCAGGATCTTGCTTTCAGATTCTAGAGACCTGGAATCTTCTTCTTCTAAAATTTTTATGGCGTTAACCTCATGTACACTCCCTATTATACTTCTATCCGATGTACACACACACCCTTATCCACTGCAGCCCGCATACACCTAAAAACTAGGGTTTTTTTAGTATTTTCTGTAGTTTCGAAACTTTCACTGTCAACCCTTCGTGCTACCTCAGACTTGCACAACTTTAGATGTATCAATGATTACCTACAATAAACCTTACACAATAATAGATATTCAAGGGGTTATTTATACTTCCATGTAGCTTCCTCAAGGGGTTACCTTGTAACAAACTTAACCCAATTTCCTTCTTTTAGGGCTAACCCACTTCTAACTACTTGTCCACTTCTAACCCACTTTTCTACAAATAGTAAATTCTCCACTTCTAGTTGCAACTAATTTTTTTTTTTAATTATTTTCTAATTGCAACAACTTAACCCATGATTAACTCCTAGTTTGACCCACTTGACTAATCAACTTTTTCTAGGAGCTTCTACAATAATTTGACTTCTTTGACCTTCTAGATAACTCATGAGGGTTCTCCAACTTCATAAGGCCATAACTCTCTAACCGTGAGGAGTTATGTGACACTCCACATATCACTAAAAATGGCATGACATGTACTATCCATCTAGAATAGTTTTACCTACAAATAAATTAATATTCATACCATTATACATCAATCAAATTGAAGTCTCTTAACCATACTTTTGGGGCTACTAGAATTTTCTACCGGACTTTCTTCAAGGGTTGACATCACTGAAAAACAACCCAAGTAATCAACACTCTTTCTCTATGAAAAGTATATTATTGCATGATAACCAAGTTCCCCACAACACTAACAATGGGATAGATCTATAAATATTTAGTTGTGGCATGGTAAACCACCACTGCAGATAATTCCCCACACCCTCCTTGTTTCATAAATCATTTTTCCCAAACCAATTGCTAACATCCTACCAGACCTGTCTAACAAAAACACATTGCACAAAATTATGTTGCAACAATTCCTCATCCCTTCGACATAACACATAAAATATTGGTCCAATAACATTATTTTTCTACAAAGCCTTCCATGCCAACACTTTGTCCCGCAACACAATCCAAATGAGAAGTTTGATTTTTTTTGGAACCTTCGCCTTCTAGATCCTTTTCCACCACCAGAACATAACGTCATGTGATACTCCCATTAGCAATTGATAACCTACTTTGACTGTGTAAAAATATCCCTCTTTATTCCCTAGCCAACTTAAACTATCCTCCTCCTCCCTTAACCTAAAATGGGCTCTTTTAAGTTCATTAATGAAAGATTCCCATTCCCTCTACCAACCACCTTCTATTCTAAGATCCCTATGCGATGTCCACTCTTGCAACCAAATATTCGTTTGGACCAGATCCACTTCACAATGTTAAAGGAATCAAAATAATTTATTCCCTTGGAAGAAAAGCTGATTAATTCTATAAGGATTCTTGTTTCCATATCCAATAGCATCTGTCCCTACTAATCCACTTCTTCCCATTTCCCACCTTCCACCCTAGTAGTCAACCTATCACCGAAAAATAGGACACTATATCCTTCCAATGAAAAGAACCATTTCACCCAGATTTATCCTCCCTTCTTGTCCAAGTTAATATAGTGTCAGGCGCCAAATATTTCTAACATATCATTCTACTCCATAAACTCCCCTTTGTTAATAAATTCCACATAGACTTCCCTGATAGCATGACATAGGAACATAAGACATTATTTATGTGGAGTTAATTCCCACACACACCTATGATTTCTAAGATCCCTATGCGATGTCCACTCTTGCAACCAAATATTCGTTTGGACCAGATCACTACAATATTTAAGGAATCAAATATTTTTCCCTTGAAGAAAAGCGATTAATTCTATAGAGATTCTTACCTGTTTCCATATCCCAATATAGCATCTGTCCCTACTATCACTTCTTCCCCATTTCCCACCTTCCACCCTAGTAGTCAACCTATCACCGAAAAATAGGACACTATATCCTTCCAATGAAAAGAACCATTTCACCCAGATTTATCCTCCCTTCTTGTCCAAGTTAATATAGTGTCAGGCGCCAAATATTTCTAACATATCATTCTACTCCATAAACTCCCCTTTGTTAATAAATTCCACATAGACTTCCCTGATAGCATGACACCAAAGACATGAACATTATTTATGTCGGAGTTAATTCACACACACCTATGATTTATTTTTACTAAGGTTTTTCCTTGTTTATTAGTCATAATTAGTCATTATCCAATCTCCTATATTTTAGGGGAGAATATTCCACCTGGAGGATATTCTCTTCAGTTGACACTTCAGTTTGACTAGTTGAGTTGAGTCTAGATGCTGCATTGGTTTTGTCACCATGCAACGTTAGGATCATCACCATGATAATGTGCACTTGCCTTGTTTTCATCACTAGAATAACACATTAACCTTGATTCCTTTATCTACTCCTCACTACACTATGTTTCAGTCAGTTAAGTGAAGACTGGTTGACTAGTTAACTCAGCTAGGTGGCAGTTCACTCCCGTAACTGCTTGAGATACTAGAATAAGTGGAAATTCACTCCCGTAATTGTTGGTGTGTGTCCATATCACTCTATACCACCACTATAGCACATTGGTTCTCCTCCAATGCACATTCATTGAGTTATACATAATATATCATGTGTAAATTATTCATTATTCATTACGGTTAATGAGAATTATTCCATTCTTTCTCTCCTTCTTCTTCTTTCTCAATTTCTCTCTGCAAATATGTGTAGTATTTTCTAGCTACATCTATTATGTGCAGGTTCAAAACATTTACATGGTATCAGATCCGACATATTTCTAAGCAAAATCTACACCAAATTTTTTTGCAGGTACAAAAGATTGAAGACAACAGAAAGATGGATTTCCAAAAAGAATTCATTCTTACACCTTACAACTACTTTGCATGGAAGGAGAAAATAGTCATACATCTCCAAACCATAGGATTGTATAGGTTAACCTTGAATAAAAACACAGAACCAACATCAGCCATAGAAAAATCCAAGTACTTAAATCAAATGGATGAAGCATTCAGAACAATTTGCAGTCTTATTTCTTCCGATCTCCTTTTTCACATATCTTCATGTAAGACTCCCAATGAATCCTGAAGCACCTTGGAAGGGATATTTTGAAAACATAATGAGATGAGGGGACACATGCTGGAGGTGGAATTGCTCACATTGGATGGAAAAATCTTCGACAATATCCAAGATTTCTTTACAAAATTCAAGGATTTACTGTCACAACTCAAAGCTTGCGGGGTTGATAAATCTAAGGAGGAGAAACAAATGGTTCTCATGATTCTCTCCAAACTTGGTCCTGAATTATCTGTGTTCATGTCCACATTCCATTCAGTCATATTTGCCTCCGGATCCATCTGGAAGATGCCTTCTCTTGAGGACTTTATCGAATCCTTGACACAAGAGCAAACCAAGCTCATCAACATGGGAAAAATCAAAGGCCCAAAGGCACATGCACTTACTGTGCAAGATGGAAGCCATCAATATCAGAAATCTAAAGATAAAGGAAAAATAAAATCTCATGCAAATACGAAGAAGGAAGGGTACTCAAAACCCTTCATCGATGCCTTCAGATCCAAAGGGGAAAAGGGAAGAAAAGGGGAGAAATGCCAAATGCACAGTTTATCTTCTGTTCAGAACCTATAAATGAGAAGATATCACCTGGTACCATCCAACCCCTGTATGACAGTTATGAATTAGATTTGGAGCTGGATATGCAAGAATTCCAAGAGCATACAACAAAGTCTTATCCTCTATTCACTAAAAAAAAATATTATGAGGAAATCAACCATCCTGGACCTGCAGAAGACACCGAGCAACAGATTGAAGAGCAGAGCTTTCCCACAATTCATGTTTATGACGATTATGAATCTAACCCTTGGGAGAGCCATGAAGAAGAAATAGAGCAGCAAAAGGGGTAGTCTATCTCCTGTTCGGAGCTTACTAGTGAGCGACCATTGCTTGAGATCAGTCAACCTGCACCGACCTTTCACCCACCTGTGCTTTCCAGAGACATTCAACCTGGTGTGAACAACTGCAAGACAAATCAAGTTACCTGTTGCAAATTTTCTCGAGTTTTTTGCTTATTTTATGAGCCTGTGGAGGAATACATGGAATTTCATTTCCTTAATGTTTTGAAGCCTCCTAGCTTTATCCTGACCTCAACATTAGGAGGAAAGTTGAAGAATGTGATCATTCTGCTGTCACGATTGCATTATTTGTTATCAATCATTGACATAATAAACAAATTTGCAGTTAGAAAGTTTCTTGAATGGCTATGGTGGAAGTTTGCTTTCACCTAACACTGTGTAAAAATTAAATTAGTTTAGGAGTGCACATAAATAAACTCCTTGGATCATTTGTGTTTATTTTTGTTTTTACTTATCGGCTTGTATTCCTCAATAGAGTGTTTTGATCTTGATTCCATATCCCAATGCAGAAGGTGACTGGAACTACAAAATGAGTTCTTAGAGCCTCACAGGGAGGACTCTATCACCCATGGAGCCTAATGTTATCACATATTCTTCCAGGGGGATGTTTTTCCTTTGGATTTGTCCCTTGGGTGACAAAATGTGAAAGAAGGGTGCTTAAAAACCCACAAGTGTGTGTCATCCAAACTCAGGGCGCATTATGATAAGGCACACACATATCGGAGGGGAGATAGCGCTTGGTAAGCTCCAGTACAGGAGTTTGGGGATCAAGAGAGTCGAGAGTGGCTCACATCAGTGCACCCGAAGCTCAAAGTCGCGAAGCACTCGAGAGTGGGCCCAAGGTCGCAACCTGAGGTCATGTGGAAAGATTGACACCCATTGCGAGGAGCCTTAGCTGTCAGATGGAAAGAAAGCCTGACCGTTGATCCGAGTAGGGAGATTTCGTCAAATTAGGAGTCAGGGATTCTGTTGTCAAGTGATATGAGGATTCCCAAAGGGAAAATTCCCGGAGCGCTTGTGTAGATAAGTGTCGAGTCATGACCCATGGTTGCATGTGGGTAAAGGTGCAAAGTTTGCGTGAGCTACGACAGGGTAGGAAACGCTGTTGTTGGTCGTAGAAAGAGGCCGCCACATTTTACAGGTGCCAATTTGATTCAACCCCGTCCTAATCCTGATGCAAAAATTTAATGAAAGTGAGAGGCGGTTGAAAACTTGTCTCACCACATAAATGGAAAACATGTAGAGAGTGACCATAAAGGCATATTGTCAATCCAAAGCTTCCTTATGGAAAACATTTTCTGTGAAGCACATAACTACGCTTGGATTGCATCTGACATGAGGAGGCCTGCACAATCTTACAGAGGAGGCGCTGACTAAAAACGTTAATGCGGTGGTCCGATCACACTCTTGGTGGTTGCAACATTTTTAGTATATATAGGAAGTTTTGATATTTTTTAAAGGTCGATGGTTGAGCAGTGCTCCCATATTGTAAACTTTTGATGAAGCTTTTGGTTCTCTGGTTATGTATTTGGATCTGAGACTTATTGTTTAATGAAATTCAACTTATTTTTCATCATATTTGCCTCTGATATTGAAGTGTCCATGATTGAAGGATTTACATGGATTGTTTTGACTGTATTGTAATGTATGTTTGATTGCAGTACTGTTATTTACGTTCTTCCAGTTTCCTGAAGTTTTGAATCCAAGAGGATCTTGTATTTGAAGCTTTTCCTCCTTAGGCTGTTGGAAGACTTGATGTCTACGACAAACCTCTACACTCTCCTAACTAAAGTCTTCCCTCTAATCACCCTTACTCCAACTTACTGACTGAAGTTAATCAAGACCTCACCTGCATGTGCATACAAGTCCAGTTTTCCAAGTTAAAACAATATCATCTTGAGTGTGTGCCCATTTGACCTCTTTAAAACCAACCTGAGACATAAAACTCTAATGGGTACTGGTCTTACCCTCTCTGCAATTGGAGGGTGACTTCTAGTGCTAACACATAGTGACCTTATGGATCCTTTTCCACATCCATCTATCAACAAAGCGAAGTTTGTTCTCATTTTTGTTGATGATTTCTCACGTTTTACATGGATTTTCTTTCTCGAGAAAAAATCCAAGGTATTTAAACACCTCAAATATTTCAAAGTCCTGGTTGAGACAGAATCCGAAAATAAAATCAAAGTCCTCCAAACTGATAATGGGGGAGAGTATGTCAATCATGAGATCCATAACCTTTTCCATGACAGTTCAACACACAACGGATGGACATATTAGCATATACAAAGACATGCTTGTTTCCAAAGGATTTCAATAGGTGCATGGAATTGACTATGATGAGACCCTCGCTCCAGTAGCGAAGATGGATTCCATAGGATTAGAACTTGCCATTGCAACATCTAAGGGATGGGAAGTCCATCAGATGGACGTGAAAAATTCATTTCTTCACACTGATCTCTCTGAGGAGTTCTATATGGAGCAACCCTAGAGATTTATGCAGGACTCATATTTGGTTTTTCGATTGAAGAAGTCCCTTTATGGCCTCAAGTAGGATCCCAGGGAATGGTATGCCAAGATGGACTCCTACCTATTTTCATAGAACTTTGTACATTGTAAATCATACCTAAATGTATACATGTTCAAGATAACTGATTCACTTCTACTCTTAGTTCTGTATGTTGATGATTTCCTTATCACCAGTTACTTGACTTCAACGATTGCTGCAGTCAAGAGGATTCTACGTGATAGGTTTTTGATGACAAACATGGGTCCACTACACTTATTCCTTGGACTCGAGATCATTCAAGATGAATCATACATCAAAATGTCTCAGGCCAAGTATGCCCGAGATCTCCTTGAGATATTTCACATGACAGACTGCAAGTCTTCTTCGAATCCTTTCTTATCAGGGGTCAAACTTGAGTATGACAGGGACACTCCATTGGTTGACAACACATTGTACAGATAGCTAGCGGGGAGCTTTTTGTATCTCACACACTCTAGACCAGACCTCTCCTATGCAGTTGGTGCATTTTCCAGGTTCATGCAAGAGTCACATGAGCTACATTAGAAGGCTACATAGTGTATCCTTCGATACGTACAGGGAACCATCACCTTTGGGATTCATTATGTAGTAGACTCTACATTAGATCTCATCGGTTTTACTGATTCTGACTGGGCTGGTGATAACACTGATCACAAGTCCACATCTGGTTACTCACTCAATCTTGGTTCCAGGCCTACTTGTTGGTTGAGAAAGAAGAAAACTACCATTGATCTATATTCAGCCGAGGTAGAGTACAAAGGAGTAGTTAACATAACCATTCAGGATATGTGGCTACAACATTTTCTCACTGAGTTGGGAATTCAGTTTCATCGACCGATCGTTGTAGCAAGAAAAAAAGGTAGAAGCACAGGAAGGAGGTTACTGAAGATCTGAAAGATTGCCTTGAGAGGTATAGGTATGGAATCCTCACCTTTGAAATTGGGATTCCTCCGCCCCCTTATTAGCCAAATTAAAAATCCAATGTCAATCCTGTCATCTGGTGTGACAACCAGAGTACTTTGAAGTTCTGCAGAGATCCAGTTAAGAGGCAGCAGACGAAGCACATTGAGATCCACATGCACTATGTCTGGGACTTAGTACATGAGGTGATCATCGACCTACAATTTTTTCCTTCAGCATAACATACACCATACATCTTCACCAAGACCTTCACGAAGCATAAGTTCCATTCTCTGCGAAGTCATCTTGGAGTGAAGGACACAATTGCCTAGTAATTGTAGTTCTTCTTTTTACATACATTGTACCTTGAGGGGGGGTTTTCCCATGAGGTTTTCCCTCTTTCATCACTTTATTTCAGTGTATCTTTTGTATTTGGGTACCTAACATGGCCTCGTTTCCGGGACCCATTCTTTATTTTCACCATAGTTATTTTCAGGGGGGGTGTTGGAGTTACTTTACACACACCTATGATTTATTTTTCCTAAGTTTTTTCCTTGTTTATTAGTCACACTTAGTCATTATCCAGTCTCCTATATTTTAGGGGAGAATATTCCACCTAGAGAATATTCTCTTCAGTTGACACTTCAATTTGACTATTTGAGTTGAGTCTAGATGTTGCATTGGTTTTGTTACCATGCAACATTGGGATCATCACCATGATAATGCACACTTGCCTTGGTTTCATCACCAGACTGGCGCATTACCCTTGATTCCTTGATATACTCCTCACTACACTCTGTTTCAGTCAATTAACTGAATATTGGTTGACTAGTTAACTAAGCTAGGTGGCAACTCACTCCCGTAACTTCCTAAGAGACTAGACTAGGTGGCAATTCACTCCTGTAACTGCTGGTGTGTGTCCAGATCACTCTAGAACACCACTGTGGCGCATTGGTTCTCCTCCAATGTGCATTCATTGGGTTATACATAGTATATCATGTGTAAATTATTCATTATTCATTACGATTAATGAGAATTCTTCCATTCTTTCTCTCCTTCTTCTTTCTCAATTTCTCTCTGCAAATGTGTGTAGTATTTTCTAGCTAGATATTTTCTGTGCAAGTTCAACATATTTACAATTTATACCCCATCCTCCTTAATCCTTTGGTTTTGAAATCGATTTCCATATCATCCTATGAACTCCCTCCACTCCTTCCTTCGCATTCCAAAGGAAATTGAAACAATTTTTTCTCAACTTTTCTAAGACTTCTTTGGGAATGTGAGCCAGGAATTACCAATATATTAGAATTGATTCTAACACTAATTTAATCAATGTCAATATACCACCCCTAGAATTCCAACAATTGCACCAATTATGTATGTGATTTTCCACCTTCCCAATAAACCATGTTATTGTAAGAGTTTGGCTTGAGCCAAAAACCAAGGTACTTGAAACCTTCGTTAAAATCCGCCTGTTTAAATTTAAAGGCCTCTAATTTTTCCTGCTTCACCCCATTTTCTACTTCATTAAAACATAACAAATATTTATCAATATTAATCAACATCCCCATACTTTCTTATACAAAGTTAGTATTTCCTGAAGCACATTCTCTTTGGACAAAGACCCATTTGAGAAGAGAATGATTTCATCATAAAAAATAAATTGTGTTAACAAGAAATCCTCCCCTACCTTAACCCCATTTAACCTTCCAATTCTTTTGGCATCATAAATAAAACGGCTCAGACCATCCACAACTAAAATAAAAAGGTAATTTGGGGAGACTTGACATCCTTGACATAGCCCCCTACTTGGCATCAATAATGGCGAGGCATCCCTATTCACCAAAACAAAAAAAAGATATAGAGGTCACAAATGCCATGATCTAGTTAATCACATGCCGTGATCCAGTAAATCACATCCAATGTGAAACCTTTATGAATTAATAGAATTCTCAAATAAATCTAACGAACACGATCATAATCCCTTGAAAGATCCAACTTCGCCATCATTGCACTAATATTTCTCATTTTTATACTGTGAATTCCTTCCTGTGCAACACCAACGACATTGTGGAATTGTCTCCCCCATAGGAAGAAAAATTGTTCTAGGAGAATCATTTTCAACAAAAGTTTCTTAAGCCTCAATGCTAAAATTTTCATGATAATCTTATATACACAATTACATAACAAAATTGGTTTGAAGTCTCCAAAATATTTTGGCTTGTCCTTTTTCAGGATTAGAGCAAGGAAAGTAGAGTTAGATTTTGGAAGAACCTTACCTATTCCTCTAACCTCCTCAACCATTATGAGTATATATTTTCCTAACAACTCAAAAAAGGAAATAAAGAACTCTACCATCCATCCATCATGCCCTAAACTCTTTCCCTTATGAAAGGATGATAGACCCCCTGCCATCTCCTCTAAATTGATTTCTTCAAACGATTCTATATTATCCTAATATGATACATGATGTGGGAAGAAAGATAAAACCTTCACCAGTCTAGTTCCTTTTTTCTCCTTGTAAATGGAAGCAAAGTTTTGTTCTCTAGCTGTCACCAGATTCCTGAACCCTCAGACCCTCACTCCTTCCTCATTCGATAGTTCCCAGATAGTATTAAATATTTTCTGATAATTTGTAAAGCGATGGAATAATTTAATGTTTTCATCACCTAGCTCCAATGATGCAACTCTACTCTTCATTTTCCACTCAGCCTCCCTGTCTTGGAGAATTTTTACCCTTTTTTTCCATCTCTATTGATTCCACTTGCTCCTGATATGAGAATACCCCAATTGTGTTACTGTTGAAAAGGTTTTCGACAACTTCCTCCATATTTTTTAAAGTCTTGTCTTGGTGTTTTACTCTTTCTAATGAACAATCCACCACCCTTTTTATCATCCTCAATAAAGAATCTAAAAACTGTCTACTCGCTAAAATCCTAGAGTTTGGATTAAAAGGAATCCATTCTCGATTTTCCAATTTTGTAAACTCTTCCTCCTCTAACCAAATTGGATTAAACTTGAAAGATGCCAATGGTTTGTGTTTGGATTTGGAAATTTCTATATAGATTGGGCTGTGATAAGATCGTCCTCTTGTATCCGACCAAATTTGATACCTCCCCAGACTATTTAGAAACTTCTTAGCAACCAAGAAATTATCTTAACGCTTGGACACCCCTATTGCACCTGATATATTTTTTCACCACGTTGGATTTAGTTTGAGGGTCTCCACGTCTATCAAGTTTGCATTTCTTATTTGATGCAAAAAGTAATCCGATCGACTATCTACCCATGTAACTACTCCCTATACCTCCACTCTTCTCAAAGTAAAATTCATATCTCCACTTATTACCAAGTTTCCCTTCTTGAAAATAGAAGATGGGAAAACACGATGCCAAACCCTCTTCTCTTGTCATATGGCCCATACAAGTTCAACACCATTATTTGAGAATCCAAGCTTTCACACTTGAATTCCATCCACAAACCTGAATGCAATGAGAATGAATTTATCAGAAATGATTCCCATTTATATCCTATAAAAAATCCTCTCTAAATACCACAAGCGTCCACCCACATGAACTCCCAATTACTAAACAATTTCTTTAAACTACATATTATTAAATCCCCTTTACACATTCTTTCATGAACCAACAAAATATCAAGTTTCTCCCTCTCAACTAACATATGAAGGGAGAGTTTTTTATTAGGTTCACCCAGACCCCTTATGTTTAATGATATCACATTCATAATGGAATCCTAACACCGGGATGGCCATCTTTAAGAGCCCAGGTTAAGGTTTTTTGTTTCCATTTTAACACCTCCACCACAACAATATTTTGTGCATGAAACACATGAGATTTTCTACCTGCACCCGACTTACTTATGATCCTCATAGGGTATAGATATAAACCCCATGATATAGTTTCATCCCCGGATATCGTTCCTTTCAACCTTAGATGGTATGAATTCCAGGAAGTTTCCCTACCCAAGGAAGAAGAAAGGGAGCTCGAAAGTGAATGAGTCCCTTCCCCTTGACTAGATTGTACAGGTGACAGGTTTTTCGACACCTCATCCCCTAATACATCACTAAACATATTAATTTGATGACCATTGCTTGTAATGTTCTGCACCACAATTGTGTCTAAACCCATATCAATCCCCCCTTTTCTTTCTTTAGATTTTAATGAAAATCTTCCTTGATCTAGAAAATAAGTGGATTGTAATTCAACATTATGTGACTTACCTGGGAATTTGAATGCTTTTGATGAAAGCTCCTATGGTCCCATTCCCTCAAGTGTTGGGGATTCCTCCACTAATACCGTGTCCACAACTTATGGAAAATGAATTTTACTTCCTTCCAACAATGAATGCTCCTCTTCCATCTCCTTCCTTAGACTTCCTTTTAACAACAAAAAACCAAGAGAAACCCCAGTTTCATCCTCTTTTGATGGTAAGCCTATGACCACTTCCTTTCCATACTCTTTTATACAACCAAAATATTCCCCCGAAACCTTTAGATCCTCCCCTTGACTTAATAAAGGAGAATCACCCTTCTCGACCCAAGACTTTCTTCCATCAGAATTTTCCAACCCCAACATCACATTAAGTTGATGTCATATCATGATTTTTACCCCCCTCTTTCTCATATCGTATATACCTTCCTCCTGCACTTTTCCAGAAGTAAAATTTCCTTCTAGAACCCATGAGTTAGTCACAGAATCACCTAGTCCAACACTTGTAGATGATGTTTATGACCTTTCCCTCCTTTTCCAAATATTCTGCACAATGACCTCGAACAATCCTCAACCACATGCTTGATCTTATTGGTGGGCCTTGGAATAACAACAATAATGATATTGATTCCGTATCTTGTTAATTTAGTTGTCAAACCAAGGCTCGTACAGACTTTAGAGGTGATGTGCAAAGTATATGCAGAGTGTACTGACAACAACCTAGGTCTGAAACTGGTAAATGGACTTAATGCATGAAATATGATTATAACTTGTGAAATAAATATGAATTACATGAATACAAATTTAATCTACTTGCATGAATGGAATCACATTGAATTGAAAAGCAACTAATTGATATTAATGTAATTATATTGCTTCAGTGGATTTTGTTGTAATTAATATAGGAAATGCCAATGCCAATACCTGAAGAGAGTGAAAGGACAATTTCTAGGTTAAGAGCTACATGGGAGGCACTAGTCGGTACTGATGGGAAATGTTATTTCCCTTGCTATGAATCTAGGGGCTTGAAAAGAAAAAGAGTTGTAAGGAAAACAACTGAAAAACATTGTTTTACATATGGGCATTATGAAGGGGGCCATACATTTCAGCCCATTGCAAGTTATTCATTATATATGTCTTTGTATTGATTCTATTTATAAAAAAACTTATTTTTTAAGTTTTGTTATATGCACTAATGTTATTGATTATTTGTAATTGTAAAGAAACATCCTCCTACATGTTTGTCGCTGGATAAATATCTGCCAAGCACTAGCAGAAATACTATTGTACAAGATGTGGAAGACAGTATGAATATTGAAGATCATGTCAATCCTATGGAAGAAGATGACACAAATAATATTGTTGAGCCGTATGATGGGACAAATAGATTGATCCAGGACATCTTTGCTCCTATTGATGAGGAAAACGATGATGATATTTATGATGTACCTCTTCTTGAGAAGGAAGAACAACCCCTTTATGAAGGCTCAAGAACAAATATTCTCTCTGCTATAATGTTGTTGGCGAACTTGAAGGTATTGAATGGTTTTTCAAACACTTGTCTCACATATATCCTAAGGTACGTAATATAATTCATCACATATTATACATAAAGGTCGACTTTATTTTTCTCTATTTACATTAACTAGTTTGTTTTTGTGATGCATATTGCTAAGTGAATATTTCTTATCACCGTCAAATAATTTACCTCACACATACTAAGAGATGTGTGCCATTATGAAAGATTTTGGAATGGAGTATCACGCTATTGATGCATGTAATAATGATCATATTATATATATGGACAATACACATTGGAAACAAAATGCTCGCAATGTCAAATCAATAGATATTGAGTCGATCAAGTAACAAAAAAGGTGCCTCACAAGGCTCTTTGTCATATTCCGATAATTTCACGTTTGCAATGATTGTCTAGGTGCCAAAGCATTGCACAGTTTATGGATTACCATGCACATCACAAAATTTAAGATGGTGTTGTTTGAATGCATGTAGATGGTTATGCATTTAGGAACATTGAAGAAAGATCACCAATTTTTAAAGAAGAGCCTCATAATGTTAGGATTTCATTGGCAACTAATGGTGTCAATCCATTTGGTGAGTTGAGGTCTATTTACTTAGTGTGGCCTATTTTTGGTATAAAAAATAACCCTACTCCTTGGATGTAAATAAAGAGGGAGCACACAATGTTGACAATGATTGTTCCAAGCATTTGTTCACAAAATTGTTTTGAACGTTGTATTTCATTTTTATTATTCATTGCATAATTACTTATATATATACAAGGTAGTAATTATGTGTATGTTCACCCAATTAGGTAAGTACCAAGTCAAAGATATGAATGCATATATTGAGATTCTTATCGACGAGATAGTAAAATTATGGGTTGGCATCACTATGTATGACATCTCTAGACCATCAAGGCAAAGGCAATTTCAATTCCATGGAATACTTACATGGACAATTGATGATGCCCCAGGGCTAACACATTTTTTTGGTATGTAACATACTAATGGAATTTAATAGTATATAATTTTATGAAAATATGATGCATGCTTCTTAAATATAAATTCCTCATTATATAAATAATACTGACATTAATCCATATAACCTTGCAGGTCTTCAATCCAAGGGTAAATGTGCATGTCCATTTTGTGGTCCTAGGATGAAATCACGTCATTCAAGAAGTCTATAAAAGGATGTATTTGATGAGTATAGGAACTTCCTCCCTAAGAACCATAGGTATCGAACTACATAAAAACATATTTTCAATTCGAAAGAAGAGACTGGAATAAAACCACGAAGAATGACACTTCACCTATGGAAGTTGGAATATAATAGATTAAACCGTTAAGGTAAGCATTTAGTCTATATATGTGTATACACATATATTAATGTTTTACTATTTTAATTCATATCTAATTATGTTTATTGTATCTAACAATTATTGTTGTAATCTCATTAATTATTTTTCATAAATGTCATCATGAAGGACTAATGGGATTCCGCGAGGAATGAAAAGTTACCTTGTATAATTCAATAGGTTTCCCCACTATGAGAACCTAAAAATAGCTCATTTGTTTGATACAATGCATATCGGGAAGAATGTAACAAAACATTGTGGAGAATTGTAGATGGAAGGAGTGACAAAGAAAAACTTGTCAAAATTTGTACCAACATTCAAGAAGCCAATCATGCACTGCAAAATATGATTTATTCAAATAGCAATGGAGTACATTGAAATAGTCTTCCATGGTTATTTACAGAGTAGGAAAGTGATGTTGTGAAAGAGGTCATTCAGAAAATTAAATTTCCCATGGTATTTGCTTCAAACATAAATAATATCTTAACGAAGAAAGGTCAATTTGGTGGGGTAAAAACTCATGACTGGCATACCTTCATTAAGGTAATTATGTTGGACGTAGATTTCTATATTGGTAAACATACAAATTTTTTAGTATTATAATATGGTTTTATTTTCCTAAAAATTAATTATCCCTTTGTTGTTACAGTATGTTCTACCTGAAAGCTTTGACAACAATGTAAAAAAAGTTATATATGATCTTGGAAAATACATGAGGCAAGTATTAATGATTTATATCCAAAATCATTGTTGCTCAACTTGTCGACATATGTTTTACTTTCAATGTATATACGACATTGTTTTTGAAACCTATGATCCAATTTGTTATATCATGTACTATAGGTGGTTGTCATCTGAACAAATCCATAAATAAGATATAAAATATTGGAGGAGAGAAATTCCTCGACTAATTTGTGAAATGAAAAAGTATCTATATCCAATATTTTTCAATGCACAAGAACACTATCTCATACACCAAGTTGAGGAGATTGAAATGTGTGGACTTGTACACACAAGGTCAACGTGGATGGTGGAGAGGCACTCGAAGTCATTGAAGGCCTTTGTTAGACAAAGAACACGTCCTAAGGGATCTATGGTGGAGGGCTATATGGTATATCAATCCTTGGTGTATATTAGTTAGTGTATTCCTCATTTAGTATAAAAAATAATGAAGGTGCCTCATATTTGGGATCTCAATTTCATTAACAAATTTGAAGGGGAAGTCTTGGTCGGGAAAGGTAGAATGAGGAAACTGAATGGTAATTAGATGGTAGATATCTTTAATACTTTGCATTAATATTGATTGATTTCTATATTTCACTTATTTAAGTTTTATTTAGCTTCCTCCATTGTCAATTATTATTTAAAATGTACTCTAATTACTAACTTTTATTCTTTTTTCATACAGTTGGTCGAGAGTGCGATGAGATACATTTATTCATCACAAACAATATTTATTGGATGAAAAAATGGATGGATCGATGTAATATATAATGTAATGGTAGGTTATCATGGGAAGGGGTGGCTACTTTGCTGAAAGAAGCTCATCGTAATCGAGATACCAATCTTACTTAGAGGGAAATTGATTTAGCATATGGTTTAAAAGATAAACATGAAAACATATTATTCACCCACATAATGTTTAAGTTATTTCCCATTCTATTAATCTAGGTCATGGTGTGTTTCTTTTATAAAATTTTACTAAGTCTAAATATCATGTTTATTCATTTACAAATATACATTTTTTTACGTGCAGGGCATATTTTGCAGTTGAAACACCACAAGGCTATGTGGTGCAATGGATGTAAATTTCGCATTAAAAAGTTGTATGCCAAGAAGAAAACCTCTGATTCCGGGATAACTGCAGTCTTTTAGGTCACTAATGTTTCCTCTAGAAGTTACATACATCCAACGATATATGAAAATAGATACTATGAGTATTTGAATGATATAATCGATTGTGAATTTAATTCCTTCAAGTTAGTTATGCTTGAGGTCAAATGGTACATGTTACACATGAATGAATGTGATCCCAAAAGAACTGTTATTGAGCATGCCAATGGATTTACCATGGTTAATACAAGGATGTTTGAGTCGGGTAAAAAAACGTATGCTCTTCCAAGCCAATGTGAGCAAGTATTTAATTCATAGATTCTAGGTAAAGCAGGTTGGTCATACGTTGTTAGATATGATCCAAGAGGAAGGCCTGTAAATTATAATGTACCAGAAGCAGATGATATTGAAGAAGAAGAAGTTGCAGATCAGGAGCATGAGCTAGATGTACCATTAGATGAAAAAGTTGAAGAAGTTGAGCCAGATGCAGATGACGATGTTCTCAATGATCATATTGATGATGATACTATCGAAAATTACTTTGATGCAGATGATGATGTTGATATGGCCAATCCTTTCAACGTCAATTCTGAACCAAATGATTTAGATGTAGACATGGATGAGGACTAGGGTAAGAGAGCTGGCAGATCTAGTGTGCAAGTCATTTTGGACATGGATCACTATTAGAGGACTATGATCACAACTCTACACTTCAATGAAAAGAGATTCATCATCTACAACAGCGATTTACAAGTGAGTTATCTTTGTTCTTCCATTTCCATTTCTAGCATTATGGCTTCTAATTATATCTCACTAAAGGAATTTTTGATTAATTAACCATAATGAGTTGCTTCAGTTTCCTTTTCTAATTTGCTTGTAAAACTTAATTAATTGATCTACAATTATAATCACCTATAGCCCTAGGTTTGAACCTCAATCACTTATTGTTTTGATTTAGCAATTTCTTCATGATCATGCCAAAGTTCATGTGGGAGAATGCACCATTGTTTGTTGATGATTGAAAGTATAAAATCACCTAAGTTGTGGTTTTGACGATGTGCATGCAAATTAATGATTTCCATTACAAAGAGCTCTTACACCATATTGTGTAAATGTGTGCTAGCACATGTAAAATTATGAAGTTTGTAATGTGCAATCCCATTTTTTGTTGGGTAAAATCCTATTGATGTCCCTAATGGGAAGAAATATGTGGTTGATAAGGCCATTCTGATTGACATGATTTATTTTCTTTGGACAATAGGCTTCCTCCTTTAATTCTATTGATTTTTGGTCACTATTTTTTATTTCTATAAGTTTGGACAATGAATACACTATTGTGGTTCCATTGCTTAGGAAAAGATTGAACTTTGGTCTCTTGAACACCAAGATAAAGTTCATGTGGGAGAATGAACCATTGTTTGTTGACGATTGAAAGTATAAAATCACCTAAGTTGTGGTTTTCGAGGATGTGCATGCACATTAATGATTTTCATTACAAGGAAATCTTACACCATATTGTGTAAATGTGTGCTAGAACATGCAAAATTGTGAAAAATGACCATTTGTCACTAGTTGCAACATTTGATCCATGAAGACAAGCAAATAGAAAGCAACAAGTAGTTGTGTTCTATGAAAACTATTTTATTTCTCATGTAACCATGGTTATGTTAGATGGTATTCATGAGTAATTGTGGAATGATCTTACTAAAAAAATATTAGTCTAGAGGATCTACATTGATGTAGCTTGAATGCCAATCATCTAGTTATTATACCTATAATTTTATTAGTTGGTTTGTACCTAATGGTAGGAACCTTATTTCCACCTCTTCCTAGTGGTTAGAAATATGTAATACATAGAGATAAGGGTGAAAAAGTACATGTTCATCCTCATTTATAAAATTTTATATTGGCGCATTACAATTTAACGTCACAAATAAAGGAATTCTTGAACATGTATATTTTCTTGTGTTGATGAGCTAACCCATGGTCAGGAATGCATGTCTATTAAAACTAAACTATAGTCAAGCACTATCCACTATTGTTACTTGATACATATATGGTGGTTAATTTAATTGATTCTAATCAAGGAATGGATGAAAACTATGATAGTGAGGAGGAAGATGATATCTAGAAACTAGATCCTTATGAAAATTGACAAAAAAATTATGTCTTTACCATACAAGGCAATTTATATAGCTATATATTGGTGGATTAAATTCGAGGCAACACCATTGAATTCAACTCAAATTTATTGATTAAGGAAGAGGATTTAAGCACCACGTCCTTCAAATTATGTTTTCCTGGTTTCATATGGCGGTGGCTACATTAATCATTTGGCACTCATTTCAACATTTTATCAACATAGAAAATAAAATAGAAAGGAACAACATGCTATGTTCTATGAAAAGTCTTTCATTTCTCATGCAACCATGGCTATGTTGTATGTTATTATTAAGAAACTAAGGAATAATATTACTCAAAAGGGATTATTCCTAGTGGACTTGCATTCCCCTAACTTGAATGCCCATTATCTATATATTCTACACACAATTTTATTATTTGGTTTGTACCCAATGTTAGGGACCTTATTTCCACCTCTTTCTAGTCATCAAAAGACATAGTGCATACTTCTAGGGTTAAAAGGCATGTATTCATCCTTATTATGCAAATTTTAGGTCGGTGCATTATAATTTGAATTCATAGAAAAATAAATTCTTGAACATGTATTTGCTTGTGTTTGATGAGGTAACCCATCTTGAACATAGTCTCCTATTAAACCTTCTTTCTCCTAAAGTGTCTTTGAAAAAGTATAATATAGTTGAGCCCCTGATATTTCTCCTAAAGTGTCTCTGAAAAACTATATTATAGTCGAGCCCTATCTTGAACATTAGTTGCTACATATATGGTGGTTTCTCCACTTGATAGCGATGACAATATGGATGATGAAAATGGTGAAATATCCGATAGTGAGGAATAAGAGTTTCTTAAACCAAATCATTATGAAAAAACAACAAAAAATTATGTCTTCACTATATAGGATAGTTTCTATGGTTGTAGATAAGTGGATTAGATTGCTTGAAGGATAAAATTTATGCAAAAACTCACTAAAAGTATGTTTTCTTAGTTTTGTAGTTTTTCTAAGCATTGGAATCCATTACTTATGTTTAATTAACAACACCATTTCTTATACTTATCCTTACATGGGAATTTTTTATTGGTAGAATCGTATGTGATTTTGTGCACTTTCATTTGTATCTTGAATCACTTAGAATATTTTCTAGATATTACACCATATTATGTAAATGTGTGCTAGCACATGTAAAATTGTGAAGTTTTTAATGTGCAATCCCATTTTTTGTTGGGTAAAAGCATATTGATGTCCCTAATGGGAGGAAATATGTGGTTGATAAGGCCATTCTGATTGACATGATTTATTTTCTTTGGACATTAGGCCTCCTCCTTTGATTCTATTGATTTTTGGTCACTATTTTTTCTTTCTATAAGTTGGGATAATGAATACACTATTATGGTTCCATTGCTTAGGAAAATATTGATCTTTTCTCTCTTGAACACTAAGAAAATTTTGAAGTATTGGCATAATACGATGAGAATGATGAACTAATAAGAAAAAATGTCTTGGTGGACTATCTTTGCACCAAATACTTCTTAGAATGTTGTTTTTGAGCATATGTATGACCAGTAGATTGTGTCTGATCCATCTTAGATTAGGTGGCCAATGAATAGTAATATAAGTTTTATTAATTATATTGGGAGAAGTGGGTCACAATAGTCAAAATGTGAGCTTCACATATACCGTCTTTGCATTGGGATGTTCTATGTTCAATGAAAATGAAATGATTATTTGATTTCCATTTTCCAGTCTTTCCATAATGGTGAGAGTTTGGTTGGAGGTTTCATTTACTTTTGAATGTAACTAAAACTTAACATATTTGTGACCTCATATTCCTAGTAACACATATTTTTTCATCTTGATTACCTATTATCGAGAATGATATTCTATTGATTATTGATATTGTTTATGCTACATGGGAAGTAGAGTCCCACATTCCCATTATTGTGCATGTCATCGAATGATAATCGATAGTTGGATGTTTGATTTTGTATATGCCAATATAAACACCAAATTGGTGTATGAGACCCCCTTCTTTGTGGAACAAGGGACCCACTCCACCCAATGATTTGACTGGTAAAGTTTACGAAGGTATACATACCCTACCCCCTCTATATTTGAACTTGTGACCTCTTAGGAGAAAACGCATGTTCTTAACCATTAGGACCACTATAATACATATATTATATATAATATATATTATATATATTATATATATTATATATAATATATATTAAAAATTCTATATTTCAAGTCATTTTCATCGTCATGGTCATCATCATTGTCATCATCATCATCATCATCGTCATCACCATGATCATCATTGTCATTGTCAGTGTCATGATCATGATCATGATCATGATCATCGTCATCATCATCGTCTTCGTCATCATCATGATCATCGTCATCATTATCATCATCATCATTCTTATTGTTGTCATCGTCATTGTCATCGTCATGATCATCGTCTTTGTCATCATCATCATCATCATCATCGTCACCGTCATCGTCATCATCATCATCATTGTCATCGTGATCATCATCATCATCGTCATCATTTTAATCATCGTCATCATCATCATCATCATCGCCTTTGTCATCGTCATCATCATCAAAATCATCATCGTCGTCATCTTCATGATCATCATTGTCATTGTCATCATCATGGTCATCATTATGATTGTTGTAGTCATCATCATCATGATCATCATTATCACCATC
>SNQJ01S0022826.1:101895-122048 GCA_010110895.2 Picea sitchensis
ATCACCATTTTCATCGTCATCATCATCATCATCATTGTCGTCGTCGTCGTCATTATCATCATCATCATCATCATCTTCATGATCATCATCGTCATCGTCATAATCATCATTATCATGGTCATCATCATGATTGTTGTAGTTATCATAATCTTCTTTGAACCTCAATCACTTCTTGTTGTGATTTAGCGATTTCTTCATGATCATGCCAAAGTTCATGTGGGAGAATGCACCATTTTTTGTTGACGATTGAAAGTATTAAATCACCTAAATTGTGGTTTCAAGGATGTGCATGATCATGAATGATTTCCATTACAAAGAGATCATACACCATATTGTGTAAATGTGTGCTATATTTATTATATATTATATATTATATATTGTGTAAATGTGTAATATTATATATAATATATAATTTATATATTATAAATATATAAATAAAAAAATAAAACATAAAACAATAATAAAACTTTAAACATAAAATAAAAAACCCCTGCACCCATATTTGATCCATATCCCCACGACAACAGATCAGAGGACCCATCGTATCCCCTTGACAGCAGACCTGCGGCCATACATGGAGAAAGAGACCAGCCCTCATATCCCTACGACAATAGGCCGACCTTAGGCACTGGAGAAAGAGGTCGCAGAGATAAAGACTAGGCCAAGATAGAGGCCACAGACAAACTAGGAGAAAGAGGCCGTGAAAAGAGGAGGAATAGGCCATGGAAAGACTAGGAGAGAGAGGTTGCAGACAAAGGATAAAGAGGGTGCAGACAAAGGAGAAAGAGGCCAAGTGCCTTAGCCTTAGCAATGACACAAGGAAAGGTAGATTTTCATGACTATAGATGCATTTCTCTTTTCATGAGACAAAATTTAATGATTTTTCTTCTATTCCTAGTTTATTCCTTCCATTATCAATATTTAAAACCCATGAATCAATACCATAAAGATCCCTCAGGGGAATATTTCTAAAACAGTTCTGAAACTTGATCTGCAAAAGATACTTGGTCAAGACACCTTCTTGGTACACATTTATCTCAAGTTGTGGCACATATGTTGGGTTTATAATTGGAAGAAACTCAACAATTTCATTAGTTCAATCATCTAATACACATGTATATAGGATTGTTTTTGAAGTGATCCAATTTTTTATGAATTTCCTTGTACCCTACATTTTCTCGAGTAGCCAAATGAGTGCATTATGATTGTAGACGAAGATTTTTTCCTTCTTAGATCCTCTAATGAATTTATCTTCAATAAAAGAATAAATTCCCCAATTCCTCTCATTGGACAAGGGACTACCTACCTGTAGAAATAACCATACAACAAATACTTATATCTCTAGAGCATGCCCATTATGAAGAGATTACAATTCTATTGGATCCTTTCCAAACCACCCACCACACAAAGCCTCCACGATGTAGAATATGCATCACCCACACACATTAAAAACAATGAAATTGAGTGAAACTAAAGGATACTTATAGGATGGTGCACCCACACCAAGAGCAAGAAGACCCCTACCCCTACCAATTCAAGCCACTCTTGTTGATCTCAAGTTCAACCTTAACACCATGACGATTGTGCTATCTGTAAGCACCAAGAGAGGTGACAAAGTTAGTTTCCTTGCCTTCCCTAGGTACCGACACATGCAATAGGGGAAAACGATGCAAACAATGTGTTCTCCAAAAAATCTAATTACAAAAGGATGGAGTTTTCATAGAAAACCAGATGGACCCATGCATGAAATATGACATGACTACAACAAAGTAGGGTTATAATATATCCTACATAAAAAATATGTCGATTAGGATGGTGGTGTAGCTACTATCCATAAGAGTGTTTCAAACCTATTTAAAGGGAGAGTATTTGAAGTATGTGTTTCATGTAGCCAACATCTACATAGTTAAAGTGAAGTTGAATTGGGAAAGATACCTCATTAATGAAATCTTGTAGCATTATTTATATATGTAGGATCAAAACTAGGACTTCCACTATGGGATATTCTCACTGCTACCCTCCTTTTAATAGTGGGTAAATCTAAAGACAATTAACCTTCCATAGTGAGATCCTAAGGAAATTTTTGTTGTAACACAGTACAAATACCTATCCTATTCAACAAACAAGGTGATGTAGGTTGGCATTGCCACAATGTTTGAAAGTTAATACCAAGCCATGTTGAATGTCATCACATAGACCACCAACATTCCTAAGGAAAATTTATTTATATGCATGGATGGTAGTACTAGTTCAAGGTAAGCTAGAAATGCTGCCATATGAGATGAAGTCTAGTAGATAGAAGTGTTAACCTAGAGGGAGAGGCGAAGATGCCCGAGTTTATCTTGATTCCTCAATGTGTTGAGTAGGACATTAAGTAATGTTCCTAAGAAAAAAAGGAACATGCAAAGAAATAAGGAATGAGAACCCTATTGTTAGCAGGCACATCATAGGGATGTTCCACAAGAGCTTCAAAAAAGAGACAACAATTGGGAAAGGAGGGGGATACAACAATGGATTCCACTAAGTTAGACATATCAAGAGAATAGAGACTAAAGGGCCTTATTTTCATTGATGACAAGGCATATGGCCTAGTGATATCACATCCTCTACCACGCCTTCCTTATATCATAGTTTCATGGAGTAATCAAGTGATGCATAACATTTCAATGTCTTTTCAAGCCAAGGGTACTTGCATTGCTTCTAGAGAGTGGGAGAAAATAGTGAATTAGAGTGGAATGATCAAGTCCTCATTTCTACATCTACATCAATTGATCCAGTAGCAGGTAGTGAAAATGATGCATTTTTTCCAGTATAGATAGTAACTTCCCCTCACATAGGACTACAACCGTAGGTGTTAATAACTATGTCATATCCCACCAGTACACTACCATTGGTGATCCCCATCCCTAGGCCCTTATAAGAATTGGACTTTTATGATTTTGGTTGGTGTCTGGAAGGGACTAAAGAAGAAGAAGAGGTATCTCTCCCAATGGATACATAGTTCATTGACTATCACAAGTCCCTCAAGGAGATGTAGATTCTACTGGGATAAATCATTCCTACATATTTGTCTTATTCTGTTCTATCACTTTCCCCATTTTCATAATAATGCAACAATGATGTGTAGGATGCATCATTAATTTTACAACATCAACTCTACATCTCTAAGAGAACATTTTCTCCCTCTTTCCAAAGCTATGTTACTACTTTCCTTTGCAGTGCCTTTGACTTTTTCCATCTCTCCAAGTATACATGATAGAAATGTAGATTTTCTTGAGACAACCATTCCTATCATTGCTATGGAAGATGAATGCTTCACATGTAAATTTATATTGTTAATAATGAACCCTGCATCTTGAGGAGGCCAATTTTGGAATAAGACAAGAGAAATGCCTTCATCAAATTACTGTAGCCTCTGAGTTTTTCCTCTCATGTACCATTTTTTACATTAATTATAGTGACTAGAGAAGAAAATATGGACAATAGAAGAGTTGTTTGTGAATGAGATGGGTTAATAGTTTAAAATTATATCCATATAACAAACTATAACTTCTTTCATAGGTGAGGTATTTATGTATACATAGTGCAACCACAAACCATGGTTGGTTGAGTAATGTGCACTGAACCCATTTTATTGTTCCTTTAATTGTGTCACCATTTATCAAGAACTCAACTCATGCAAGGGCTAGCATTTTTCTTCATTTAAACCACCTCTCACCATATTGTGGCAACTCTATAACCCACATGATACTATCCTCAATAACTCAGATGCATAATCATTAATGAAATTTTGTAATGGATAGTTTAAACGAAAGTGTAAATTCTATTGCAATGGACTTATCAAATCATCAAAATCTTTTGAAATAGGGAATCCATATAGCTTCCTTGAATATCCTTAGGAATGATGGATTCTTGCATATTGGTCTTGTACTTTCCGGTTAAGTTTTAGGATGATTAGGGTTAAGGGTATTAGGGGTTGTATGGGTTAATGATTATAAGAGTTAGTGGTATTTATTTATAAGGGTTAATGGTTAATGATATTTATTTATTTAATGGTTAATGGTTAATGGTTAGTGGGTTAATGATTATAAGGGTTAGTTGCATTTCCTATGATATTTTTTAATGACCACCTGTTCCACACATGTTCCTCATAGGGTATGTTACTAAATCTGGATTCAATCCATTTTCCTTGATGGGTATTTGGATATCATGCATTTTTTCAACTTGGTGCAACCTCCCATGATTGGAAATGATGGCATTGAAAATATCCAAATCAATATCTAACCTCTTCTCTCCAATTCTGGAAAGTCATATACTGTTTATCTAGGAAAGTTTCATTTGTTGTAGACTATCATAAGTCCCTTAAGGAGATGTAGATTCTACTAGGATAAATCATGCCTACATATTTTATTTGCAGGAGTCTTATTTTGTTCTATCACTTTCCCCATTTTCATAAGAATGCAACAATGAAGTGTAGGATGCATCATTAAGTTTACAACACCAACTCTGCATCTCTAAGAGAACATTTTCTCCCTCTTTCCAAATATATGTTACTACTTTCCTTCCCAGTTCTTTTTCAATCTCTCCAAGTATACATGATAGAATTGTAGATTTTCTTGATCCAACCATTCCTATCATTGCTATGGAAGATGAATGTTTCACATGTAAATTTATATAGTTAATAATGAACCCTGCATCTTGAGGAGACCAATTTTGGAATAAGACACGAGAAATGCCTTCATCAAATTACTGTATTCAGGGGCTTTTTTTACATGTGGGAGGCACTAGATTCAGATACCATGGTTGAAGAAATGAAAACCTTAGATAAGAATGAGGCTTGGGATATAGTGGAGTTTCCGACTAGAAGAAATCCATTGGCAAAAAATGGGTGTTTAAGAAGAGTTGAATGCAGAAGACAAAGTGGATAAATGAAAAACTCAGTTAGAAGAAATAGGTTATTCCCAGGTAGAGGTAATTGACTATGGTGAGATTTTTTCTCCCATTTCCAAGTTAGCTTCTATTATATTTCTTTTATCTGTTTCTTCTAATTTTTATTTTGAAGTAGAATAGATGGATGTGAAGACTAAATTCCTACATGGGGATCTGGAAGAAGAAACCAGAAGGCTTTGTTGTGAAGGGAAAGAAGGATTTGGTATGTGTTGATTTTTCTGATTCTCAGATCTTGATAGTTATTGCCTTATGATTTCAAAATAAGATTCACTTTCATACCACAATGATCATAGAATAACTATACATTGAAAATATAAACTATAACAATGCAACAAAAATAACAAGATCTAGAAACATTAATCATGCACAATAGACAAAAGAACACAACAATTTATCCTGGGAAACCCAATCTTGAGAGAAAACCCATCAACCTTTCTTAGAGAAGAATTAAGTCCAAGATATTACCAGTACATCACCATCATCAAATCAAGATACGATACACATAATTTCCTCGCCAAGCCTAGCGAATCCAAGATCTAGAGTCTCACTAGAATAGAAAAAATATAACCAAGAGAGAGCTTCTCCAAGTCTAGCACCTCTCCAAGTGTGGCACACTCACCAAGATAAACAAAACTCCAAGATATAGAAAAAATACCACAATTGTAGCTGACAAATTCCTAGTGCGCACTGTAGAAGGAGAGTTGTCTATGTCCAAATGAAATGACCCTGCCTGTATTTATTCTTGTCTAGATGCCTTTGTTTTTCATGTGGGGCCAAATTCTCATTCCAAGTCTTCAATTTAACTTTATTTCTTTATGTCTTTTACTGGTGGGGCCAACTTCTCTTCCTGGGTATTTAATTTCTTTTTGGGGCTTCTTTAATGGTCAGATGGGTCTTCTTGTACTTCTTTGTGGAGAATGACTACCCGAAGTTGCAAAACTTCAACACTCCCTCTCAACGAGTGAGAAATTCTCCATACTCATATTTCTTTTGTCATACAAATGTTTTCCTTGAGCCTGGTTGATGTAGTTTTCTCTGGCATGCACCCAGTTGATGTATACTTCTATCACATAACACCTAGTTGATGTATACTTCTCCCACATAGCACCTAGTTGATGTATGTTTCTCCAACATAGCACCTCAAGTCTCTATCATTCCTTGTCAAGTCACATGATCAAGGATAGAGACCACACCTGGGTCATTCTCCTTAGCCAAGTCACATAGCTATCAGAGCATAATGTTTACCTGATGCTAATACATGGATAACATAAACTCCCTGGGCCATTCTCCTTAGCCAAGTCACATGGCCATTGAAGGATAATATCTAATCGATGATACTACATGGAGAACATCAATGCCCTGGGCCATTATCCTTATCCAAGTCACATGGAAATCAGAGGATAATGTCTTCCTGATGCATATGAACCTCGAGTCTTCATTAGTCCTTGTCAAATCACATGATCAAGGATAAATACTATGCATGGGCCATTGTCCTTAGCCAAGTCAAATGGCCATCAGAGGAGAATGTCTACCCAGTACTTCCATTTGGAGAAACATCAAAACCTAGAGTATTTTTTGGTCCTTTCCAAGTCATATGATCAAGGATAAAGACTTTTCCGGGGCCATTCTCCTTAGCCAAGTCACATGGCTATCGAAGGAGAATGTCTACCCAGTGTTGCCTAAAGCATAAACACTCCCTCTCAATGAGAGAGACATTCTGCATCATGCCAATCTCGTCTATGGATACTGGAGCTTCAATGATGCCTTATGTATCATGTCTCAGATGATCTACACTATTCTCATCTGTGGATATATATTGGAGCTTCACTGCTCCCTTATACACCATGTTTAGGATTAATTTCTACAAGAATCTTATGAAGCCACACTGCTTCATGACTTTCAACACTGGTTGTGATATACTCTGTCTTTTCTTTACTAAGTGTTATAGATACCCACTTTCCTAAAATCATAACTGGTCCAAGGTGCTCAATGTGTCTACTATACTCCCTACTCAGTCATAATTTGTATATACCTATAGCCTCACTCCACCACCTGAGATATATCTGAGGCCATATCCAATTGTTCCATGTAGGTACCTCAACACATTACTTTTTGCAACCCAATGGTAGTGTCTCGCCTCTACCATAAACTATCTCAAGGTGAAAATAAGTTATCCAAACTGGTTTTAACGAGGTACATCAAGGATCCAATCAAATTCCTGTACATCTTGGGATCCACCAAATCTGAATCTGAAGTAAAATCACTCAACTCATTCATATTTATCATCATAGGTGTGGCCATGGACTTGCAGTACATCATATAAAACCTCATTAGTATCCCCTATCTGAGGAAGATCTCATCTTATCTATGTCACATCTCTAATCCCAATAGTACATCTGGCTAAGATCCTTTACCTCGAACTCTAAGGACAAATCCATCTGTCACATGTCTGTCAGTTTTGGAAGATGTCTCTCTCCCACCTGAATCTGAGGGGGAACTCCCTCTGAATGATCGACTCTCCTGCCGAGCCAAATGACTCTCTGAGATCAGGCTCACTTTGAGTTTTCATTCTCCCTCTGTAACTTGACTCCCTCTGAGTCTGTACAATGTCGAGAGCCATTCTCTCTTTCTGCACCTATTGACATCATATGAAGTTTCATATCCTATGAATTATCCTAGGAAGTTTCTCCTCCCTACCAGATCCCGAGGGATGACTCCCTATGAACTCTGGATCCTTTTGAGATGGTACTTGGTGGGGCCAACTGGTCCTCCTCATAACCATGACTCTATGTAACATGATAAACTCAGAGGTCATTTTCTTTCCCTGAAAGCATCACTGGGAGATGCATGCTTCTCTGCATCCTACAAAGTATCACAAACCCATGCTAGCCTCTTCCTGGTCACTATAACATCTCTAGGTAGATCCATTTTCCTTGCTAGCTCTATTGATAGTCTAAAGGATGAACAACTTGAACTATAGGTATTTATATGGTCATACTTCCAAGCCTTCTGCTCCTCACTATCAATCTCTTTGTGGAAACTATGTATCCCACAAGTGTATCCTTCTTTCCAGAAGGTTCTAATTTTTTCCTCTTCGCCTTCGATACATGGATGTATAATGTCATGTACACAACTCTATGTATGTATTCTACTCCATGTCTCAAATTAAGACCATGTAATATGTTGCCTCATGAAACTATCACGTTATATCCCTCTCAGAGTTGTCACCTGTGGCCTTCCTAAAACAAGAGAAATAACAAGGGAAAATAATAGACAAGAACACCATTCTTCTAATTATGTATTCATGTTAACCTGCCCGGAAAAAGAACAAGAGTAAGAACAAGAAAAACACTTCTCCAGTGTTGTGACCAATTATTCCTTCATGGTAACTTGCCTAGAAAAAAACAAGAGCATATCAATGGTAACTTCCATGGAATTTGCAGAGTAACATGCTTGGGACAAAGACAACAACCAATAACATCTCCTAGAAGAGATCAATTTCATCTTGTAAATAAATTCATAATTAGTAATAAAAAATGAGCATTTAAATAATGATCATCATACCAACAATACTGAAGTGTTACTAAACATTTGATAGAAAGGTACTCAACAATAATAGAACTCTAAAGATTGTTGTCCCAGTTACAACACTTACTTAAGATGCAACAATATGAAATATCAAACCTGATGTGCAAACTTGGAGTCTTGTTGATGTTGTTCCATTTGATTACGAGTTGTCATATATTGTAGGAGACATCACCACTGTTGCCTCCAACTCTTGAGCTTTCTCTGAGTGCACTAGATCTAATATCCCTTTGGATCTACTGTCACTGCTTGAACAAATGTCATTTTTCCAAGTGTACATCTCCTGCAAACACCCTCATGATATAACATATATACAAGTGCGTAAATTTGTAGCACCATCCAAATTGTATTCTAATATGAGACAATACATCATCTCAACAGGAAGAAGTCAGAAATATGAATCATAAGGTTTAATGTCAAGAAAAATGTCAACAGCCTGAAAAACCCTAAAATTTCAATTTTGACAGATTGTTTGTCTGAGAAGTGCAGTAGGTGCATTAGGGAAAGGCGAGATGGTCTATTCTAAAATTATTCCCAACTCATATCAATAATTTTCTCAATGATCTTTACAAGATTTTGTTGCAACTGTCGTATTGGGTTTTAGGGTGAAATTTCAACTTTCACCAAACTGCAGTCTAAGAGGTGCAACGAATGCACAAGAGAAAGGTGAGTTGATCAATGGCGGAGTTAGATCCAATGACTTCTCAATAAGTTCTCAACGATATTGACAAGTTAAGGTCTTAACAAAAAACTGTGCAGTGACAATATTTCAACAAAGCTCTGAAACCATGTTGATTTTTCTGATTCTCAGATCTTGATAGTTATTTCCTTATGATTTAAAAACAAGATTCAATTTCATACCACAATTATTGTAGAATAATTGTACACTGAAAATATAAACTATAACAATGCAACATAAATAACAAGATCTAGAAACATTAACCATGCATAATAGACACAAGAACACACAAATTTATCTTGGGAAACCCAACCTTGGGATATAAGCCAACAACCTTTCTTATAGAAGAATTTAGTCCAAGATATTACCAATACATCACCATCATCAGATAAAGATATGATACAGAGAATATCCTCCCCAAGCCTAGCATATCCAAGAGATAGTGTCTCACTAGAATAGACAAAATATAAGCAAGAGAGAGCTTCTCCAAGTCTACTGCCTCTCCAAGTGTGGCACACTCACCAATATAACAAGAACTCCAAGATACAATGAAAATACCACAACTAAAACTGACAACTACCTAGTGTGCAGTGAAGAAGGAGAGTTGTCTATGTCCAAATGAAATGACCCTGCCTGTATATATACTTTTCCATGCACCTGTCTTTTTCCTATGAGGCCAACTTCTCATTCTGGGTCTTCAATTTCACTTTATTTCTTTCTATCTTTTACTGGTGGGTCCAACTTCTTTTCTTGGGTCCTCAATTTCTTCCTGGGGCTTATTTAATGGTCAAATGGGTATTCTTATACTTCCTTGTGGAGAATGACTGCCCGAAGTTGAAAAACTTCAACAATATGCAAGCTGAAAAAGTCCCTATATGGGTTAAAGCAATCACCAAGGATGTGGTATAAAAAATTTGATGCTTATATGTTGGGACTTGGATTCACAAGGAGCAAAGCAGATCACTATGTGTATTTCAAATTAATTGGTGATCATCTTTTTTATTTGGTCTTGTATGTGGATGATATGTTGTTGATAAGAATCAAAAAATACATTATCCAGGATGTGAAAACTTAGTTGTCCTCTAAATTTGACATGAAGGATCCTGTAGCTGCAAATTTCATTTTGGGCATGGAAATTAAAAGAGATTGAGAAAACATGAAACTCTGGTTAAATCAAAGGAAATATGTCGAGACAATATTGCAGAGGTTTAATATGCAGGAATGTAAACCAATCAAGGTTCTTATTCTTGTAGGTGTAAAGTTATCTATGGATCAGTGTCCCAAGACACAAGAAGAGGAAGAGGACATGTCCCATGTTCCATATTCAAGTGTAGTTGGAATTTTTATGTATGCAGTGGTTTGTATTAGACCGAACATTGCACATGCAATGGGAGTTTTGAGTAGGTATATGTCAAAACCAGGGAAGGAGCATTGGACAACAATAAAGAGGGTTTTTAGGTATTTGCATGGCACTACAAGTTATGGATTGTACTACTAAGGAAGACCAATATTGGACAAAATGTTGCACATACATGGCTTTGTAGATGCAAACTACGCTATAGATATAGATCGTATAAGATCTATAAGTGAGTATGTGTTTAACCTATTTGGAGGAGAAATCAATTAGATGAGCATATGGCAATCTGTAGTGGCACTCTCAACTACAAAAGTTTAATACATGGAATCCACTCATGAAAGAAAGGAAGTAGTATGGTTACAAATATTGTGTTCATGTATTGGTTTGGTACAACAAGCTTTAAGAATATATTATGACAATCAAAGTGTAATATTCCTGGCATTGAACCCGGCTTATCATTCAAAGAAAAATCATATTGATGTTCAATATCACTTTGTGAGAGACATGGTTGAAGGCAAGAAGGTGTTGCTAATGAAGGTGGACACTTTGGAGAATGTCACAGATTCATTAACAAAATCTGTGAGCACTGAGAAGTTCTCTTGGTGTAGAGGATCCATGGGAATTTCTACCTTGGATTGTTGACTATGTAATCCTGTAACCCCATGTATACAAAGAAAACAACAATTGGGACAATTTTGGGTATGTGTTATATTCTTTGCAAGATTGGTCTCATGTACTGTACACTGATATGGGAGCCTTAGGGATGATAGCCCCTAATTTTTTTTTTGAGGTTTTTTGTGTCTATTTTTGGCGTTGTTTCGGCACATGGTTTTCGTCGATGGTTTTCTAATTTTGGTTAAGGAATTAGGGTTGTTGACTAATCTGGGTCAATGGATTAGGGTTTTGGATTCCATGGGATCCTATATGTATATTGTATTGTAAATAATGAATACATGATAAATATAAGATTAGAGGTGTGACTCTAAACGAGTTGTTGGTTTTCTCGGTTTGGGTTTCAAGGGTAAACACATCTTTGTAATGCGTGTGTGTGCCATTGTATATTTTCTATTTTTATTAAGAATATGTTTGTAGTAATTAATTGTACAAGGTTAAAATCTAAAGGTGGAAAATCTATCATTTCTAATACATCCTCAAACCCCTGCAATACTGAAAAATCCTCAAGCCTTGGCCCTTTGGTGTTGTTTGGATATTCCACGTGAGATGCATACAATTGACAAGATTTATGGAAAAATCTCTTCAACTATAGGGCTGAAATATCCCTTACTGAAATGGGTCTTGGAATTCCTTTCAGAATGCTTTGCTTTCCGTCTTCATCGAGACATGTAAAGGGCTTGTTATGGCAATCTAGGAATGCATGATGCTTGTCCAACTAGTCCATTCCAATTAGGATATAATAAGATCCCAATGGTACGATATTTAGGTAAAAAATTGTATTCACTCCATCCATATCTATTAGATCATTTCTCACAATTTCATAATCCATATTTTGGTCCTAATGGATAGCTAGATCAACCATGATCTTTCAAGCTTACTTTTCATCAAATATAGTCTATCTTTTATCGCTCAAGTTGTAGGTTGGGAAAATCCCAACCCAACCACCAAATGGAGACAAATAAGAGAGCACCTACCCACTTTCACCTTAGGTAGGTGTTCCCGTCACTTTAGAGGTGAGGTAGTCACCTCAAGGGGGGGAATCCCAGTGACCCTAGGGGGATCGAGACAAAAAATGTGATGTATGAAAGGATGCCCCAAAAGGTAAAGTTTCTAGATGGAAAATGGAACTTGGTAATGAGTCTTGAGGATTGTTTGAGGTTTCCAAAGCTTTAAGTGACCCACAAAGAGATAATATATGCCCGAGACACAAGGAAAACCAAGCATACAATGCAACATATCAATTGGACAAGCAAGTTAAGATTGTTGTCCCTAATAGAATCTGTTATTAACAATGTATATCAGCAATTAAATGGCACAATAATATGCTAAAAAAATGCTATAAATCAAGTGAAAGTTGCAAGAGATTAACTAGCTAAACACTAGTGAAACTCAAGATTTAAAGACCAAGACACTAGCATAAAAAGGTAAGGCTGTTGTAAACATTTTATGCAGAAATATAAATGAAACTTATGTCTGTAACAAAAAATTATTAAAACAATAATATCAGCCATTAAAACCCCCTCAAAGTTTTCCAAAAGAAGTGTTATTCCTAGTAGTTTATGTGTGCAAACTTTGAGCAAATTCCAATGGTTGATTTAAGAGTTGTTGAAGAAGTTAGATTAGGATTTATGCAGCCCTAATGGCTGAAGATTAATGTTTATAACAGAAGCAATAACTACCCCTTTAGAGGGGATTCCCTAGTGGCTAAGAGGTTCTCTAGGCACAAGAAACAAACCCCAAATTGCAAAAGTTTGAAATGACCGGAAATCACATCTCCCAGTGCAACTATTTTATTTCTCCAAAGCAAAATATTCAGATTAGTGCCTTTAAAATTAGGTGAATGGGGTCTTTAAAGAAAATATTATATCAACAAAAACCCTAGGGGTGTAAATCCTCTTACTCCCTAGGGTATGCCAATCAACTTAGGGTAAATCTTGTTGATTTTTCAATAGGCAAGGTTTAAGCATGAAGTTCATTTTATTTTTAGCATTTTACTTAAACCATAAACAATTTTGTTGCAGCAACCAAGATCACAAGAAGAAACACCATGCACAAGTACACAAGAAGTATCCCGGGAAACCCTTCTCAACAAGGGAAGAAAACCCAGCCAATCCTTTGCTATATTCTTCTAAAGAAAAACCTCCACCACCAAGAAAACCTAGCACACAAAAGGGTGCTTACAAACCCTAGAAGACTAGCACCCAAGGGAGGTGTGCACTTTTCCCAAGAACATGTACTTGCTGAAATTTCCAATCTCACACTTTAGATATGATTCCTAAATGGGGAATTTACCTTTACTTATATTAGACTAAACTTGTCAACAAAAGTGTCTATTGGCACAACAGAGTCAACCTCACTATCTCACAATATAATTAATAATTACCAGATTAATTATCTTTTACATTAAGGTGGGGCCGACCTGTACCCTTTACATTATAATTAGGGTTACAGGAAAGTCTGACACTTAAACAATATAACAAGGGATCTCATACACCCACTAGTGCTCAGCCACTAGGGGCACATCCATAGAAATGTCCATATCTCTATCTCACTGCATCTCAGAGGAGAACCACAGTCACTAGTGCTCAACCACTAGGATCACGTTCACCTATGCTCATCCACAGACACGTCCAACTCAACAGATATCATTTCCCACTACATTACACAGGAGAGTCATATGGAGTTCATCATCTCAACTCTCTGCTTAGAGGAGGCTAATACATCATTTTCATATCTGTCTCAGAACGATATCTGAAAGTCTGACACTTAAACAATATAACAAGGGATCTCATACACCCACTAGTGCTCAACCACTAGGGGCACATCCATAGAAATGTCCATATCTCTATCTCACTGCATCTCAGAGGAGAACCACAGTCACTAGTGCTCAACCACTAGGATCACGTTCACCTATGCTCATCCACAGACACGTCCAACTCAACAGATATCATTTCCCACTACATTACACAGGAGAGTCATATGGAGTTCATCATCTCAACTCTCTGCTTAGAGGAGGCTAATACATCGTTTTCATATCTGTCTCAGAACGATGCACCTAGCTCATGGGAATTCACACGTTCACCTTGTGCTCAACCACACGTACGTCTAAATCAACAGATATTCTTTCTCATTGAGTTACACAGGAGAATAATATGGAGTTCTTCTCAACTCTTTGTTAGGAGGAGGCCATTACTACATTCCAGTTTTGTCTCAAATAAGAACCACACACCCATCTAAGGGACTCTCTTTCAGGTCTGTGTCATGGAGGATGTCTCACACAACTATAATCATCAACACTCCCTCTCAACTAGGGAGGCATTTTCCACTAGGCCAAGTCTCTCACGAAAATACTCGAACTTTGTCTTGGCAAGTGGTTTGGTGAAAATATATGCGATCTGCTCATGAGTAGGAAGATACTGCACATGTATTGTCTTCCTCTGCACCATGTATTTTATATAGTGATATTTAATCTTGATGTGTTTCGATCTGTCATGAAACACAGGGTTCTCGGAGAGCTTCACACAACTATGGTTATCACAATGAATAGTAGTAGGATCCATCTCATGATCGAATAAGTTAGTTAGAAGTTTGTGAATCCACACTGCTTTGTGGACTGCTACACTCAATGCAATGTACTCTGCCTCTGTGGTACTGAATGCCACAAAGCTATGTTTTATGCTACACCAGGAAACCATGGCAGACCCTAAAGTGAAGCAACAACAGGAGGTTCTTTTCCTGTCCACTGCGCTCCCCACCCAATCTACATCAGCATATCCCTGCAGGCTCAAGTATACACTAGAGGCATATATTAGGCCATAACCAACTATGACTCGTAGGTATCTCAATACATGTTTTGTTGGTATCGAGTGTGTATGTCTTGGTTGGCTCATAAACTGGCTAAGCACATTTACTGCATAGCATATATCCGATCTAGTGTTAACCAGATACATCAGTGATCCAACCAACTGTCTGTATAAGTGTGGATCAATCTCTATTGAATCAGTATCACTCATCTTCTTTAAATCCATCACCATTGGTGTGGGCATGAATTTGAATTCTGTCATATTGAAATTTTTCAATATCTCCATAGTATATTTTCCTTGACTCAGGAAAATCTCATCTCTCCTTTGCCATACTTATAGTCCCAAGAAGTAGTGCATCAAGCCTAAATCCTTCATTTCAAATTTAGCAGTCAATGCTCATTTGCATTCAACAATGAGTCTCTCTGAACCGATGAGGAAGAGGTCATCCACATATGGGACCAAGATCAAACACTCATTGCCATCAATGTGATAATATAGGTTTGGATCAACAACACTTTTGTTGAAGCCCAAACTCATCATAAATCCATCCATTTTCTCGTACCAAGCACATGGTGCTTGATTTAGACTATATAGGGATTTCTTCAACCCGCACACATGAGATATTTCATTGTGTATAAGGAATCCTTCTAGCTTCTCGATATAAACTTCTTCCTCAATTTCACCATTGAGAAAGGCTGTCTTTACATCCATCTAGTGTAGCTTCCAACCCATGTAAGTAACTAGTGCAATGATAGAACAAATGGAAGTGTATCGGGCTGCTGGAGAAAAAATATCATCATAGTCAACTCCCTCTATTTGGGAGAACCCTATGGCTACAAATATCGCTTTGTATTTCTCGATGCTTCCATCGGCTGCATGTTTGATTTTATTAATCCATTTGGAAGTCACTACAGACTTTCCCTCTGGTCTTGGAACAATATGCCATACATCATTTTTCAATATAGATTGTTATTCTTTTGACATGGCATATTTCCATACTTGTTCACCTAAAGCTTCTCCATGACAATGTGGCTCTGAGTCAATGATGTGGGTTATGGCTAAAAGGTAGCTTGATAATATCTTTGGTCTCTTGCTCTCTCTGGTTGTTCCTTGAGGGGATTTATGTCCCTCTGCTTCCTATAGAGTTTATCGGGCCCAAGCAAGCCTTTTATGTCCAACTGCAATATCTTTGTTCATGTCACTTGGAGCAACTGGATTGGTTGGAACAACTAGATCAACTGGAGCAACTAGATCATCTAGAATAATGTATGTCTCCCTCTGAATTGCTAAAGGGGGAGAAGGCATTGTCTCACTATCGATTTCCATATGAGATTCTTTGGATCTTTGGAAGGCTATCTCTTCTTCAAAAGTAACATCTCTTCTTATTTCAATCTGTCTTTAACCAAGAATGTAGATTCAATATGCCTTTGAGGATTCACTGTATCCTAAAAATGTGCCCTTTCTCCCTGATGGTTCTAGCTTGGATCTCTTCTCTTTGGGTACATGAAAATATATTGGACACCCAAATATTTTGAAGTGTCCAATCTCAAGCTTCACTCCGGTGAAGGCTTCTTCTGGAGTAATGTTCTTCAAGATATGATGAGGACTTTCGTTTTGAACATATACTACTTCCATACATGCTTCTTCCCATATATTCATAGGTAGACTATGATCATGTATCATTTCTTTGGTTGGATCAACGATAGTTTTGTTTGTCCTCTCTACAACCCCATTTTGTTGAGGGTTGTAAGGAACTGTGAACTCCCTCTTGATCCTTGCTTCAATACATAAGTTGTTGAAATATTTGGAGGTGTATTCTCCTCCATTATCTGATCTTAATACCTTGATATTTCTTTTGGTCAGGTTCTCAACCTGAGCTTTGAATTCTTGAAATTTTGCAAGGACTCCATCCTTGTTCTTCAGGAATTAAATCAAATTTTTCTGAGAGTGATCATCTATGAAGAGTACATAGTACAAGTACCCATTCAAAGATGCAACAATCATTGGCCCACACACATCTGAATGTATCAAGTCCAATATTTCCTTGGATCTATTGTCACTACTTGAGAAGGATCCTTTAACATTTTTTCCAAGAGAACAACCTTTGCAAACACCTTTATGATGAATCTGTATCTCTGGAAGACCTGTTACCATTTTCCCTAGAGTTGGGAGAGCTCTATAATGAATGTGAGAAAATATTCTATGCCATAGCTCACTCAAGATGATAATGTCATGTAGCAGGACTTGGATTGGTTTTATGGTTGATCTGTACAAGTTGTTTTCTCGGACACCAATTACCTTGGAAAAATTTATATGAGAGTCTTTGTGCCATGCAAGAACTCTTCCTTCTGAGAAGGTAACCTTGTAGCCTTTGTCTTCCATGGCATAAATGGAGACAAGGTTCCTCTTCATTCCATGTACACATAATACTTATTTTAATTCAAGTTGCATATCTGAATCTAGTTGGAAGGTAGAAGTTCCAACCCCTCTCACATTATATCTAGCATCATCTCCAAGGACAACATGTAGATGTGTCTCTTTCTCAACAAAATTTGTTAGGTGATCTCTAATACCGGTAATGTGCCTGGAGGCACCACTGTCAATTAGCCAAGTATTATCATTGGTAGGGACCATACCTGCGAGTGCTAAGATGTTGATTTCTTCATATCCATGAGGTCTTGTCTTCTTGGAACTGAGTTTTCTTGAACCATCAATCTTGTCTTCCATCATGATTTTGTTCATTTTAATTTTGGATTCTTCACAAACCCTTGTTAACTAGGCTAGAAAACCTAACGAATAGGCTAGGCTAGCACTTTTATGTTTTGTTGGACTTATGAATGCCAACAATAAGCCTTTTAAATATAGGATAGCACTGGTGAGATGAATATCTCCTTCAAAGAGTTGCAGAAACCCTAATTCTGAATTTTTCTACAAAAATTAGCGAAACCCTAGGGCCAAAAAGTCAAAATGATTAGAATTGAAATTTGAGACTTGATGGAGGTGCGATGAAGGAGGCCATACACACTTATGCTATTTTTATCCCCAACGCCCAAGTGCCAAGTGCTGAAACCTCTCAGAAAGGTAGGTCGTACAAAATTTTTGGAAACCCTAGGAGGGTCGTACGGTTTTTGCAGGAGAGAGAAGGTGGCTAAAAATTGTTTGTGAAATGGGTTCTTCAATACCTATGCTTTGTTACCATGTTTATTTTTCAATATTCAAGGTTTAAGGATGAATTTCATTCCATTTTTGGTATTTTACATCAACCATAAACAATTTTGTTGCAACAACCAAGATCACAAGAAGAAACACCATGCACAAGTACACAAGAAGTATCCTGGGAAACCCTTCTCAACAAGGGAAGAAAACCCAACCAATCATTTTCTATATTCTTCAAGATAAATACCTACACCACCAAGAAAACCTAGCACACAAAAGGGTGCTTACAAACCCTAGAAGACTAGCGCCCAAGAGAGGTGCGCACTTTTCCCAAGAAGATGTACTTGATGAAATTTCCAAACTCACACTTTAGATATAATTCCTCAATGGGGAATTTACCTTTACTTATATTAGACTAAACTTTTCAACATAAGTTTCTATTGGCACAACAAGGCCGACCTCACTATCTCACAATATAATTAATAATTACCAGATTAATTATCTTTTACATTAAGGTGGGGCCGACCTGTACCCTTTACATTATAATTAGGGTTACAGGTAAGTCTGAATATTGAACAATATAGAAAGGGATCTCATACGCCCACTAGTGCTCAACCAATAGGGGTACATCCATAGGGATGTCCATATATCTATCTCACTGTGTCTCACAGGAGAACCACACTCACTAGTGCTCAACCACTAGGATCACGTTCACCTGTGCTCATCCACATGCACATCCAACTCAACAGATATTATTTCCCACTGCATTACACAGGAGAGTAATATGGAGTTCATCCTACCAAATCTATGCTAAGAGGAGGCTAATACATTGTTTTCATCTCTGTCTCAGAACGATGCACCCATCTCATGGGAATTCACACGTTCACCTTATGCTCAGCCATAGGTACGTCTAACTCAACAAATATTCTTTCTCACTGCGTTACACATGAGAATCATCTAGAGTTATTATCTGATATAAAAATGAAGAAGGCTTGTATTCTTGAAAATATTTGCAAGTAAAATTTTATGTGTTAAAATGCAAATGGATCATCTTTGCAACACAATTTTTAATACGATTTACTCATTCAAGATGCATATAAAAAATAGCATAATCAATGAACAAAAAACACATAACACAACAAATGATAAAGGAGTTCACCCCTCTCTTGGGATACATCTCCTGGTCCATCTTCCAATGGATCATTTGTATTATTTTCTTAAAGTGATAAAAAAAATGTGCTTTAAAATGCTCAAAATTCCAAATAGACTGCTCCAATGGCTTCAGAACGTCCAAAAACCCCTAGTTGGGCTTTTTTGACACCTCATTTGGCCAAAAAATGAAGAAGATAGGCTTCCTGGAAGTCCCCCCTTCAAGCTTGTTGTCTCTGCATCTACAAAACGCACCCTTGTTGGCTCAACCTAGACCACACACATATTTAAGCGTAAAAACCTAGCACCGGACGCAACCGCGTGAACCGTGCAAACTGTAGGACAGTTACGGGCGCACCTAGCCCCTAACCATCAAGGGCCAGGTCGTATGACCCATGCGTCCACGCGCTAGCATTAACATAGGCTCCCATTACATAAACCAATGGTCAAAGGGAAAATGGCAGGTTGTTGATATAACCGTTGGAACAAACACAACCGCGCGCACGTGTCCATATGATATAGCTGTGGGTTATATGTAACATATCGTGTGACCAAGGGTTGGGGCTAAGCCCCGGCCCGTTCGTGCCCCAAACCACACANCCTAGCCCCTAACCATCAAGGGCCAGGTCGTATGACCCATGCGTCCACGCGCTAGCATTAACATAGGCTCCCATTACATAAACCAATGGTCAAAGGGAAAATGGCAGGTTGTTGATATAACCGTTGGAACAAACACAACCGCGTGCACGTGTCCATATGATATAGCTGTGGGTTATATGTAACATATCGTGTGACCAAG
>SNQJ01S0022826.1:125532-150198 GCA_010110895.2 Picea sitchensis
TTTTTACAGATAAGAGTTTCCTTTCTTTCTTGGGGAATCCCTGGGCAAAGCATTCGAAAGGTCTATATATAGGCTTTTATATTTTTAGCCAAAAATAATCCCTCTAGTCCTTCAGCCCCTTCTTCCCATGGAATGAGGGACAACCCCTTCTTGGGTCAATACACCCTAAAATCCCAATAGACAAGGAAATGGGGGGTTTTAGGCGATGGAAAGTGGTAAGTATGGTTGGGAATGGTATGATGGATCTTCAAGGGAGTTCCTAGTAGCAAACCCATTATTGAGTAAGACCACTTACTAGGGAACAATGTCAACCACCAAGGTGAAACAAGGAAAAAGGCATAATTTCCAAGCATATGTCATGAAATCTAAAGTCTAAGATACAACATAGTAAAAATGCCTCAAATATTCAAATGACTCTCACCATAATACCTGACTTGTACATCATGGAGCAAGGCTCAGTGCCTTTTGGAAGCCAACTGGTGTGGTGGATGCCATCTAAAAATACTAACCTCTGTGGTGGTCAGAAGGGCCTCCATCTATGCAAGTGGACACTACTGGTCATGTAGTCTCTCGACACTCCATATCTGCAACCTCAGGGCCTTGAGACATGATCTCCTTAGTTATCCCACAAAATGGGGATAACACTATCCTCTAATTTAGGATCCATGTAACTATGGCTTGTTTCTGAATCAATCAAAATAAAAAGAAGCTGATTTGTAATCTTGACTTCCACCTCAATCATATGGGATTGATGTCTCCAATCTTCTAGGGATTCATATATCCTTAGAATATTTCTTCCCATGTCTTCCATCGTGGCAGGATATAGAATGTTGTGCAATGTCCTCATTTTGTCTTCACTACGAAGGAAATATTTATACATGTGATCTTCTTTACCTCACCTACATTTGATTGGTGGTCTTCCCCCTTTTCCCAAGGACTCTACCAATTTGGATTCAACATGAACATGTTGATTTTGCGGATATATTTTAGGATTGTTTCTCTTAACAAAAGGTTTGAACCCCTTTTCTCTCTGATCTGATTTCTCTTTTTTATCCTTCCAAGATTTTTGAAAATTATCTCTGCCTTTGCTTTGCTCATACATGTACTTGGCCTTCCTAATGGTCTCTACTATATTCTTGGGTTCATCAAATTGAATTTTGTCTTTGTAAAAAGATGTTAGTCCACTTAAGAACCTCTGAATTTTTACCTTCTCCTCCTTGATAAAGCCCATATACCACAACAACACCAAGAGATTATTTTCATATTCCTCCATGGTCATGTTTTCCAACTTGAGTACAAAGAAATCCTACATGTTCTTGTCATAGCAGTTCTCTGAGAGATATTACTGCTGAAAATATTTCTTAAATACTTCTAAGAAATACTTTTCTCATCAATGTGATTTACATGATTTATTTGGTCCCACCACATAGAGTATTTTCCTTGCAAATGGTATATGGAAATCATGGATTCTATATTAGATGGGTAACTATGTAATTGAAAATATTTCTTGATTCCAAGAAACCATGTTTCTGCATCATCTCCCCTTTTGTTTTCACCTTCAAAGGTTGGTGACTTAAGCTTCCCAAACTCACCTTGCAAGTTGTTCAGTTTATATCTTCTTCTTTGATTCCTAACAAGGGATACTTATGGGCTTCTACTTGACTCTTTAGATATGTAAAACTTCCTATATGAATGAGTAGGTGATAAGTGATGCCTTTGAGTTCTACTAGAACTTTTGGAGTTCCTAGATCCTCTGTTGTTATCCCTCCTTGCATGAGGTCTAACTTCTTCCTCATTTATTTAATTGGATCCATTCTTCATTTGTCTTTGCAGCTAATTTAGACTTTGTAGGAATTGAGTATTTATTTGATTGTGTTCCTCTTGGGATCTTATTACATTATTATTATCAACTCTATAACTCTGCATGTCCATCTTCAAACTCCTTCAAACTCCTTATAGTCTCTATTAGCTCTACTGTCTCCACCCTATTTCTATGTCCATTAGACTTTGTTTCCTCATTACCCAAACTAATTTTTATGCCTTTAGCTTCTCTCTCATTGTTGTAATCTCTGTTTGCATCTTACATGTCTCTGATCTACAATTATTAGCTTGGCGTGTTCTTCTTGCACCTCTAATTATGCAAAATGTGTAAGCAATCATTGTTGTTAGAAATTGTGCTTATTGTAATTTTTTTCATTAATTAGGCTACATGTAATTCTTCATCTCAATTCATGAAGAGTACATATGCACTAAGCCATATTTTGATCCCTTGGACACACTCTTCTTTGAATCAACTTTCCAAAAACTATACTTATTCCCCATTCTGTGTTCTAAGCTAAAATTTACATCCTTTTTAAGTTTGCCATTTCTACTCCATTGTGTCCCTTTTTACTACACAAATATTCTCAAATGCTAACTTCTGCCACATGTAGAAGAAAATAGGTTAGGGACCAAGAAAACTTATGTATCGAGCACTGATAAAATTGGTGATGGTGAACACACATCAACTTTCATATTTTACATATGATGCTTCAGTCAAATTCTACAACAATTTGGAATTTGTAACTTTGTCTTTTTACACTTTCTCTAGGATTGACTTTTTTTTAGCAAAAAATGTTATATCCTAAACAGAGAAGCTCTGGAAAAACTTCACTAAGGAAAATTTGTTTGGATTGATGAAAAGGTAAAATGTCAAGTACATAATTTTTTCCAGATTTGTGATTTAGGGTCCCTTTTCTTCCTCTACAAATCTTAAAAATCTCCAAAAAGTGGCATAGAATAGTGGTTTTTGTTATGTTTTTATGTCTCCATTCTAAACCCCTTGGAATCTAGTCAAATGATCCATCATATATTTTCATTTCTTCTTCTTGGACTCACTACAAAAATTTCATCAATTACAGGATCTTCGTCAACGAGTAGCACCCAATTCTTTAAAAAATCACCAATTTTAAATTTCTAGAAATTTGAAACAAAACTGGCCATTGAACCTCATTTCTACTTATGTAGCCTTGCTTAATGCAAACATACCGACAAAATTTCATTTGATAACATGCTCCTAATATGGACAAAACAAGTTTTTGGCTTCATATTTTTTTATTTATAAAAACCATCATTTTGTTGATGTGGCATGGCACCGACATCCACTTATCATCCTTGATATAACCATGTCACCATCCTCATCGATGAGATGAATAATTCTTCCATCGATGATCCATGAAATTCTCCTTCCATCGATGATCGTTAAAAAACTTCTATCAAAGGACTTTAAAAAACTTCCATCGACAATCGTAAAAAAAGACTTATATTGGTGGACTTCAAAAAAATTCTTTCGATGTACTATGAAAAACTCTTATCAACGAACTTCAAAAAACTTATTTTGGCGAACTTTGAAAAACTTCCATCCATGGACTTCAAAAGACTTATTTATGCAGATTATGAAAAACTCTTGTTGATAAACTTAAACAAAATTCTTTCGGCGAAATATGAAAAACTCTTATTGTAGAACTTCAAAAAACTTCTTTCGACAGAATATGAAAAACTTCTTTTTCGACGAACTTTGAAAAACTCTTTTAGCAAACAACAAAGTTCACTTCGGTGGCCTACAAAATGAACTATCTTTTCGACATACTAAATGAACTTTTTTTTTACGGTCTGAAGAATTTATGACATTGGAAAACTTCATAAAGTATCTTTTTTGAAGGACTTAATAAAACTTCTCATTGACGGACTTGGCAATCTGTCTTCGATGAACTCATTTTAACTTTGAATTTTTTTTCGGAACAAAACCACGGTGAATCCAAACTATCAATTTCAAGATCAAAACTAATTTGGGTTGTTGATGGGTATACATAATTTTTCAAAGAAAATTTACACATGGCTGCTATGGAAGCTATGCACTAAGATTCATATGCTATATTCTGGCCCAATGCTCACTCGTTCAACACCCCATGACCAATACACACTGGATTCATCCAAAAAATAGAGATTTCTCTATGATTTCATCATTTCCACCCAATTTCAACACAGATTGAACTATGCAACAACGAATTTGACAAATTTACATTGATCTCTGCTCATACAGAGTCAGTGCTAAAAGCTTCTCTCTTATACTACACTGTAGCGTACCCATCTCCTTGCTTGGTGACATCACAACACATTTATGCTCTGATACCACAATGTAATGTACCCAAATCGTAGGGTATGTCAAGAACTTGCGTTTTTGAATTAATTTTTGAACTCTGATACCAATTTAATTAAAACAAGAAGCATGCAACAAATCAACAAGCTCATGCAAAACCATCAAGAAACATATATATAATCTAGAAAGAATATTTCTTACATAATGCATAACATTTAAAGATATACACAACATTAAATAATGAACAAGTATGGAATACGACACAACACAAAACAAGTACATAGAGAACACTTGTCTTTATCAAATAATCACACCAAATGGCTACAGACGTCAGACGTTCCACCCAACTGTAGACACAACTGCTCCAAAATTGCAGCAACAGATCACCCCTGAGTTGAGGCTATTAATCCACAAGGACGGGTTCCTAGGCCGACTCTAATATCACACATACATTCAAGTTCTCATGATATTACATTTTGCTCAATCACACAACAATCTCAACTTTCCATATCTCTTTCTCCTTCAGTGTGAACAACCCAAAGAAAGAAATATCCTTCTTCACAGTGAAGTCCCCCGGGTTATTCTACTTCTTTCCAAGGCTCCAATATAGATTGGTCATGAAATCTCAACGCTGAAATCTTTAGAGATTCTCAAACGAGGATAATTTTCCTCAAAATGTTAAGGCATCCATGCATTCATACATCTTTACATTGCGAGAAAATACCCACTTTCTCATATAGCCAACTAGCAATGACGATCTACCATACAAATAGTATATTGTCTCTAAGAACCAATAATAAGAAAGAATGAGAGAATCACCTCCAAAAACCATCAAAATATATGAATGCTCACAATGCGCCATGTCTCTTCCCCAAGAAACTCATATAATTCTCTTTTGACCACTAATTCAAATATGGGTTTAATAAAATATAATATTTTTCTCTACCCCCTTTAGCCACCCCCCTCTCTCATGGAACCATATCCCCCTATAACTTTGTCCTTGTCCGTTTGTAGCCGATGATGTATCTTTATTATTAATATTCAAAATCTATTACATCTTTAGACTCTTTGGCCTTTCATCATGTACACACATCATTATTAATTTGGGGGCCAAAACTAGGGTATTGCAATTACACACTGCTTTGTGGATTTGATATCTCACTTTGATCAAGTCTTTAAGCCTTGTTTCACGATGTGTTTTGTGACAAATTGCTATTTAGTGCTAAAGTTAAAAACAAAAATAAAGTATCACACATCCAAAATTGTGGAACCCCCTTTAGCTACCCCCCTCTCTCATGGAACCATATCCCCCTATAACTTTGTCCTTGTCCGTTTGCAGCCGGTGATGTATCTTTATTATTAATATTCAAAAGCTATTACATATTTAGACTCTCTGGCCTTTCATCATGTACACACATCATTATTAATCTGGGGGTCAAAACTAGGGTATTACAATTACACACTGCTTTGTGGATTTGATATCTCACTTTGATCAAGTCTTTAAGCCTTGTTTCACGATGTGTGTTGTGAAAAATTGCTATTAAGTGATAAAGCTAAAAAAAACATGAAGTATCACACATCCAAAATTGTGTACCTAAGACCCCCTTACTCTAATTTCAAAACAAGTATAGAATACAATTACCACTCCATAATAATTTTTTTATTAAAAATTTGGTACATGACGCTTTCACCTAGTTGTCTTGATTCTCTTGAAGGATCAATAATGATTTTAAACCCTTTTCATCACTTGTTGTTTTGAAGGATCAATAATGATTTTAAACCCATTTTATCACTTGCAAGCCTAGAGACAAGCAGTTGGACCAAAATGTATACATAGTGTTGAAGGATCAATAATGATTTTAAACCCTTTTTATCACTTGCAAGCCTAGAGACAAGCCGTTGGACCAAAATGTATTATAAATGTATACATAGTGCAAGTTGCATACACATTACAGACAAGCCGTTGGACCAAAATGTATACATAGTGTTGAAGGATCAATAATGATTTTAAACCCTTTTTATCACTTGCAAGCCTAGAGACAAGCCGTTGGATCAAAATGTATTATAAATGTATACATAGCGCAAGTTGCATACACATTACACAACCTTTAATGCATAAGATGCGTTGGTGACGAGCATCAAATAACTTCCATCCTTTTTAACCACTTTTTAAAATTGGTGGGTGTGCATTAATATAAAATATGAGCTACCCTCTTATTTTATTTTATAAATGTGGGATAAATGACTTTGTATGACAATAAAAAATTACCTTAATTTCTGACGGTTTCCCTATTGTTGCTTGCTTGCATAGGTTTAAGACATGTGCGTGGGCTCCTCCTTTAATGACAAGATTGCAACCCAACACAAATAAACATATTGATGTCATAATACAAGAACTTATGAGTGACACATTTGTTTGAATATAATGATCATGTACAGTTGCGCCATGAAGAGAGGGAAATATTAATTGGAGATTGAACTGATGTATTTCTTGCTTTATTTAAAGCATAATCAAATGAAATTAATGGAACTGGTCTACAAATGCCATGAGCTGGAAGACGAAAGCATGGAGTCATGGTGAAAACCCCATTTTTTGTAGTGACATCGATCTTGTTGTAGATTCATGATGATTTCCTTCTTTAGATGGTGAGGACCTACTCGGTTCCCACGACTTCCACATATTTGGTGGCTTCATTGTGTGATGCGTTGTTAATGGAAACCAAGGAGTATTCGGATGTTGGCACGTCGTCAATTTCAGCATCAGGAAACAACCACAATTACAAAGAGGAAACTACTTGAGCTTGTCCTTGATAAGCTTAAAAAAAAGAGACATACAACGTGTTCGTTGAACTGGTTGATCCCGAGGAGGTCCCCGATTATCATTGTTTCATAAAAACCCAATGGATTTTAGTACTATAAGGAAGGAGCTTGCAAAAGAAGTTTATGCCACTTTGGACCAATTTGAGATATAACATGTAGACATAGACCAACTTTTATCGGGATCCGTTCATGATGAATCCAACGATCTATACTTTTTTTAACCTATTCTACTTGTGTTATTGTAAATAGTCAAGAATTATGTTGGAAAATCCATCAATTGTTAAATGGGAAGACATGAAAAGGAGAGACAAGCACAAAGGGATAAAAAAGCTCAGTCCCAACTACCATGGGTGTTCAAAGGCATTGCATAGATCTACATGAGCTTCATTGTGAGCAATTTTATAATGTTCCCAAGGTCGAGCCCAATTGTAAATCTGATGTATGAAATGAATTGTAAATATGTGTTATAGGTTGGTGAGCCAAGTTTGTATAAGTTGGTGGGATTATTTGATTGTTAGGCCAGAGACTCTAAGGGTTGGAGGCCAAGGGCCTGATTTTGTACTTGTATGTATGCAACACATTAATAAAATATAAATACCGCCGCGTGTAGACCGACCACGATGAATGAGTGATGGGGAACTAAGCTTCCATAGAGTGGGCAAGGAATTAGGGGCTAGAAGGTGGGAAAAAAAGGCTAAGTGTTGAGCCTAAGGGCTAAGCCTTGGGAATAATATTTTATTATTATTCCAAAAAAGCCATGTGAATTATGTTGAATGTGATGTTTTATCCTAATTTCTTGGGGAAAGACGAGGGACTACCAAATGGGAAGGAATGCATGCTGATGGAACGTATGCATTCCCATGGGTGACAAGTGTCAACCCTGGTGCATGCGAATAAAACGACCAAGATGATCCGTGAGAGGGGTTCCTTGCCCATTCCACCCGACTGCCTGAGCGTGTACAGAGCTCTGAGCAGTATGACCGACCCGAGATTTGCAGAGAACCCTCGTGCTTCCCTGTGAGTCGAAAAGCCTGTGTTTGACTTTGAAAAACTGTGTATATCCTCTGTTCTGAAAGCCGAAAAACCTGTGTTCATTTATGAAAAGGCCGGGTTCACCCTCTCCGTTCTGAGCCATGGAACCTATGTCATTCCCTACGTGGATTGTTTGTCACACGTTCCTGAGAACCAACACTGTGTGACCTTGCGCCATTACTCAGCCTGTTTGGGAAGCCCGTGTTTTTTTTTTCCGGTTGGTTGTGGTGGCCACACAGAGATGGACTGCGCGTGGCTTGCTGGCTAGTGCAAGTTGTGATTGAGCCTGTGTATGACCTCTCTCCAGGTGAGGGAGGTGACTGTGGTTGGAAGAGGCAGGTTGTTAGGCCTGTGAGCAATTCTCTCGAGGTTAGAGAGTTTGTTGGGAAGTGGTTTCTTCCAAAGAGTGTCTAGCACAAATTTCGGGCTCTGAGACTTCCTGATTCAGCCTGTTGCCGAGACCCAGAGAGGGAGGTTAGCACCGATGGACTGTGCTTGTGAAGGTGTATACTCCTAGGTGGAACAGGCATGCAGGGAATGAGAGTCTGGTAGTAGTGGGCGTAAGATGGCATATTGGGAAGAATCCTTTCGGTTTTCTGTGTTGTTTTCCCTGTAACCTCAACCTAGCCTAGGATTCCTTGCCTTGGGGTGGAGCTTAGTCCTAGCTCAGGGGTGACCCACTGCTGAGCTGATGAGCAGTGCGGTCTAAGGCTGGGAGGTTCGTGGAAGGCCTCCACGTGGTTGGTGGAATCTACCACTGTTTCGAAGCTAAGCATCAGATGATGTTTATTCATGTATTCCGTTGTGTATATCAATTTAAATTTAATGCTATCGATTGTTGATTATAGCAGCAAATCTTATGTTTACTCCGAGTTTAACTGTATTTCTTGATTAAATGCATGTTATTACTATAATGTCGGTATGAGCTATGTACAAGTGGTGTTATAGCTTTTTTTTTAAGAGCGATTAAGCCTTGGTAACCGAAAAGTGGTGATACAAATTGGTATCAGAGACAATGTTTCGAAACTGAGCCTAGATGGGCTAGTTGAGTGGTCTTTGGACCAAGGGTGAGAGGAGAAATTATGTCTGGAGGAGCAATTTCGGACCCTGGTATGGTCCGGAGTGTCAAGGATTTAGTTGACCATGCCCAAAAGCTCAGGAGGTATAGCGGTGTTGTGAAACCGCAGCTGGTGTGGTATATGACCACAGGGAGAGAGGACTCCACACCAGCAGTGTTGGGGCCTTAGGATCGGTTTGGGAGGAAAGGTGAGCCCTCATGACCGTCAGATCTGGAAAATGTGCATAGGGATTAAAATCCCTTTTGAATTGCACAGGAGTGTGGGAATCGTGATACGTGAACTCCCGAAAATCTGAAAACCCGAGAAGATCTACGCTATAGATCTGGGAGGAAGGCTCGACCGTTAGATCCGACAGAGTTGCGCTCGAGTTAGTCGCGAAAACCTTTCGGATTTCGCAAAGTCGGGAGATGGGAAGTGAGGAAGGTGAACACCTCCGAAACCCAAAGTCCCGAAGTTCCGAAGTCCCAAAGCCATCGGAGACTGAAGAACCGTAACCAGTTTTAAGGGCGACAACTGTGTTGTGGGCCCGGAGAGCAAGGAAACTGAATTTTCGGAATTCGAGAATTGAGGCGATAAAGAGTGGGAGTCGTTGCATCATGAATTTCTAGTCATGAAATCCCGAAAGGATCTGGACCGTTAGATCCAACTCATCGAGGATCATTGGATCTCGTACAAGAAACGGTGTATCGGATTTTGGGGATAGGAGTGACAAGAGGTTGGGAGTCACTGGATCGTGAACTCCCGGGTACCGAAGACCCGAAAATCGAAGTGCCGAAAACCCAAAATCTCTACCATAGTTGGTGACAACTGTGTTGTGGGCCCAGGAAAAAAAAAAGGTTGAAAGTTCGGGAGTCGGGAGTTAGAGAGAGAAGCGAACGCAAGAACCTCTGGGGAACCAAAACCCCGAAACCCGAAACCCCGAAATCCTGAAGTCCCGAAATTTTCGAAGGACATAAGAACTGTTGAGGATTTAACTGTTGGATCCTCGTGGACAAAAACCTCGAAAAATGAAGTCCTAAAATTACAGAGCCGTCAAAGCTCAAAAAACTTTGTGAAGCCAAAACACTTTTTTGCTCACGTTGAATTATGAATATTGTGATTTTGTAAGGGTTAAGGCCTAACAAAGTTCGGTTGATTGCACATTGTGTGTACAGAGTTCAACGAGTGTCAGGATAGCCGAAAACTGACGCTGAGTATAGAAATGGAAGAGGTGTGGATTGCCTCCATTTCAGAGGACGAAAGAGAAGGAAGAGATGTCAACCTGGGAGTCAAAGGATCGAACTCCAATGGGCATGGAAGATAATTAGACAAGGAAGGGAACATAATGAAAATCATTGAAGGATTGCAAAGAGATGCCCAGGCATGCCGAGATGATAGCCGAAAGCTCATGAAAGTCAGGGATTGGCAGGGTAAATTCAACTTAAAAATGTTGAAGAGCCTGGAAAGAATAGAAAACAAATTAGCAAAATAAAGTGACACAATCAGATCAAGAAGTGTCAGAACCCCTGAGAGGAGAAGAAGATCGAGGAGTGGTAGCAGACATTACCGTCTCTCCTCGAAGCATTCTGGAAAGGAAACACACAGTAGTTCAAGCCCGTCCCCTACCAGAAAACACCAAAAATCTGGAAAGGATGAATTGAAAGGGGAGATGAACAAGATTAAGCCTCCAACATTCAATGGAGAACATAAGAGGGAGGAAGATGCCGAGACATGGTTTCTTGGCATGAGGAAATATTTCCAACTACAGAATTATTCTGCCCAAGTATAAGGAATAATTGCAATGTATCAACTAAAAGGAAAAGCATCCATGTGGTGGGATCAGTTTGTGCATGTGCAGCACATCAGAGAGAAAGAGGTCACTTGGAAGCAATTTAAGAGGTATTTCGAGAAGAAATACCTGACTAAAAGATACTATGACAGAAAGATGAAGGAGTTCTTCGAACTCAAGCTAGGCAACATGACTATTGATGAGTATGAACGAAGTTTTCTGGAACTACTGAAGTATGTTCCANAATTTAAGAGGTATTTCGAGAAGAAATACCTGACTAAAAGATACTATGACAGAAAGATGAAGGAGTTCTTCGAACTCAAGCTAGGCAACATGACTATTGATGAGTATGAACGAAGTTTTCTGGAACTACTGAAGTATGTTCCATTCATCAAAGAAGAGGTTGTCAAGATTCATAGATATCTAAGTGGACTGCCACCTTCCATGGGTGACAAGATTCAGTATGACAATCCTAAGACTATGGAAGAAACAATAAGAAGGGCGAAATGCTTGTATGAACAGCAAGGAGAAAGGCCTATCCTTCGGAAGGCTTGGAATGATTAGAGGAAGTTTAAGAAGGAACAGAGGCAGAAGGGAAACACGTCTTCCTTTTTCAGAAACAGTCTTTAGGGACAACCATCGTTTAGAGATCCGAGAATGACTAAAGAGGGAGCACAAAGACGGAGATAGACGCCCATTCAATGTTGGGGTTGTAAAGGAAACCACAAGTACAGAGATTGTCCCCATAAAAATGGTAAAGCGAGAACTATTCATACTGTTCAACAAGCTGAAACAGTGGAGGATATTGGCAACAGAATGCCGAGGATCTACGCAGCCCTGGACAACAAACAAGCAAAATTTCAATCGCACATGATTGAAGTGGAAGGTATGATTAACCACCGACCACTAATTATTTTAATTGATTTAGGGGCTAGCCATAGTTATGTATATCCTAGGGTGGTGGAAAGTTTGCGTTTATCAAGGAGAAAACATGAAAAGTCTTGGCTAGTGCAGTTAGCCACATGAACCAAAAGGAAGGTCACTGAATTGGTTAAGTCATGTTCAGTGGACATGAAAGGATTGAGAACTAAGGTTGAATTGAATATTCTGCCTTTAGGCTCTTATGGCTGCTTAATTGGGATGGACTGGTTGGACCAACACCATGCCCTTATGGACTATCGTAACAAGAAGTTCACATGCTTGGATGAAGAGGGAAATCAGGTAACATTCCAAGGAATTCCCAGAGCCATGGTTGTTAGAGAAATCTCATCCATGCAATTGAAGAAGTGTTACAGGAAAGGTTGTCAGTTATTTGCAGCCCGTGTGGGAGAAGCATCCAGTGATGTAGTCTCAAATCTGGAAGACCATGAGGTACTCACAGAGTTCAAGGACGTATTTCAGGAGGTACCTGGACTACCTCCGAAGAGGGACATCAATTTTTCTATAAATTTGATGCCTGGAACAACTCCAGTTTCAAAGGCTCCTTATAGAATGAGTATGCCAGAGTTAAAGGAGTTGCAATTGTAGCTTGAAGAGCTACTAAAGAACAGATACATTCTCCCCAGCGTGTCACCTTGGGGAGCCCCGGTCCTATTCGTGAAGAAGAAGGATGGGACGTTGAGGTTGTGCATTGATTTCCGGCAGTTGAACAAGGTAACTGTCAAGAAAAAGTACCCTTTGCCAAGGATCGATGATCTTTTTGATCAGTTGAAGGACACGAAAATATTTTCAAAGATAGATCTCAGATCTGGATATCACCAAGTGAGAATAAATGAGGAGGACATCAGCAAGACCGCCTTTAGAACAAGGTATGGTCATTATGAGTTCACAGTGGTGTCGTTTGGATTGTCAAACACACTCGTTGTTTTCATGTGCTTAATGAATGGTGTATTCAGGGACTATTTAGACAAGTTTGTCATAGTCTTCCTGGATGACATCTTGGTGTATTCCAAGTCAGAGGAAGAGCATGAGCAACACCTGAGAATGGTGCTGCAAGTGTTGAGAGAACACTAGCTATACGCCAAGCTGAGCAAATGCTCATTTTATCAAAGGCAGATCCATTACTTGGGACATATTATTTCAGAAGAGGGGATCACTGTGGATCCTAAAAAGGTTGAGGCCATCCGAGAATGGTCAGCGCCAAGGAATGTGGCAGAAGTTAGATCTTTTATGGGTCTGGCAGGATACTACAAAAGGTTTATAGCCAGATTCTCAAAGATAGCTCACCCTATCACTTCCTTGCAAAGGAAGGAGAAGAAGTTTCAGTGGACTGAAGAGTGTGAGAGAAGTTTCCAACGATTGAAGCAACTGCTAACCAGTGCTCCAATCTTGAAGATTGCAGATCCAAATATGAATTTTGTGGTGTGCACAGATGCATGTAAGGAGGGGCTGGGAGGAGTTCTCAGCCAAGAAGGATTTGTAATTTGTTATGAGTCCCGAAAGCTGAAAGAGCATGAAAGGAATTATGCCACTCACAATTTAGAGCTAGCAACAATCGTCCACGCATTAAGGAAATGGAGACATTACCTCATGGGAAGGAGATTCGAATTAAGAACATACCACAATGGTCTGAAGTGTTTATTTGATCAATCGACTTTAAATGCCAGACAAACCAGATGGCTGGAGTTTCTGTGTGAATATGAATTTGATATCAAGCATATCAAAGGGAAAGAAAATAAGGTGGCTGATGCACTTAGCAAAAAAGTGCACGAATTACATGCTACAACCATTAGCATGTACAGGACTGAGATTAAGGATAGAATTTTTGAAGCTGCAAATGTTGATTTGCAATACAGAGGTCTAATAGCAAAGCTACAATAGCGTGAGAGACCATAGATCCAGGGAAGTTACACCTTGGGAACTGATGTCTTACTTTTGTATAAAAACAGAGTGTATGTACCCAATGTCCGAGAATTGAAGCTGGAAATTCTAAAAGAAATGCATAACGTGGCTTATGCTGGACATCCTGGATATTAGAAGACTATGTAAGCAGTCAAAATCCATTACTTTTGGCCGGGTCTGAAGAAAGAAATCGCTAAATACATCGCCAGATGTATGGAGTGTCAGAAAGTTAAGGCTGAGCATAGGCACCCAACAGGGTTGTTGCAGCCTTTACCCATTCCTGAGTGGAAATGGGAAGTGGTGACAATGGATTTTATCACAGGATTGCCCAGAACAAGCAAGCAACATGATTCAATAATGGTGGTGGTGGACAAGCTTACAAAAGATGCCCATTTTATTCCACTAAAAACCACTCACAAGGCAACAAATGTTGTTGATATCTTCTTAAAAGAAGTGGTACACTTGCACAGAATTCCTAAGACAATTATGTTAGATAGGGACCCAAAATTCACCTCGAATTTCTGGAAAGGATTGTTCAAGGGATTCAGAATGAATCTGAACTTTGGTACAACGTATCATCCCGAGTCTGATGGTCAGACAGAAAGGGTGAATAGAGTAATATAAGACATACTGAGAATGTATGTGATGGATAAACCATCAAGGTGGGAAGACTACCTGCATTTGGTAGAATTCGCCTACAATAATGGGTATCATACATCGTTGAAGATGAGCCCATTCGAAGCACTTTATGGAAGAAAGTGAAACACTCCAGTGAGCTGGGATAATCCAGTTGACAGAGCAGTAGTTGGGCTTGAGCTACTCAAACAGATGGAAGACCAAATGATAAGAATTAAACAGAATCTAAAAGCTTCCCAGGACAGGCAGAAAAATTACGCTGATAGTAACAGAAACCACAGAGAATTCAAAGTGGGTGACCATGTTTTCCTGAAAGTGAAAACTAACAGGAGTTCCCTGAAGTTGGGAAGTTGCACCAAGTTAGTAGCGAGATTTTGTGGGCCATTTGAGATCTTGGAAAGGATTGGGCCAGTTGCATACATGCTTGCATTACCTGCATCTATGACTGTACATAATGTATTTCATGTTTCACTGCTTAAGAGATATATACCTGATGCTAATCATGTTATCAATTGGAATGTGATTCAGGTGGAACTAGAAGGTGTCCTGCAAGTGCATCCTGTGCGCATATTGGACAGGAAAAACAAACAGCTTTAGAATCAAGTTATAGAGCTTGTAAAGGTCTAGTGGACCTGGTACGGTCTTGAGGACGCGACATGGGAGCATGCAGATGTTATGCGAGCAGAGTACCCACATCTTTTTGAATTTTTTTGAAAAGCTTGCAGATGTTGTGTAAAGTTGCACTGAGGACAGTGCAAAAATAAGGGAGGGGGATTGTAATGTCCCCAAGGCCGAGCCCAGTTGTAAATCTGATGTATGAAATGAATTGTAAATATGTGTTATAGGTTGGTGAGCCAAGTTTGTATAAGTCGGTGGGCTTATGTGATTGTTAGGCCAAAGAGCCAGAGGGTTGGAGGCCAAGGGTCTGATTTTGTACTTGTATGTATGCAACACATTTATAAAATATAAATACCACCGCGTGCAGACCGACCATGATGAATGAGTGATGGGGAACTAAGCTTCCACAGAGTGGGCAAGGAATTAGGGGCTGGAAGGTGGGAAAAAGGGGCTAAGTGTTGAGCTTAAGGGCTAAGCTTAGGGGATTAAGCCTTGGGAATAATATTTTATTATTATTCCAAAAAATCCATGTGAATTATGTTGAATGTGATGTTTTATCCTAAGTTCTTGGGAAAAGACGAGGAACTTCCAAATGGGAAGGAATGCATGCTGATGGAATGCATGCAGTCCCATGGGTGACAAGTGTCAACCCTGGTGCATGCGAATAAAACGACCAAGATGAGTCGTGAGAGGGGTTCCTCGCCCATTCCACCCGACTGCCTGAGCGTGTACGGAGCTCTGAGCAGTACGACCGACCCGAGCTTTGCAGAGAACCCTCGTGCTTCCCTGTAAGCCGAAAAGCCTTTGTTTGGCTATGAAAAAACGTGTATATCCTCTGTTCTGAAAGCCAAGAAGCCTATGTTCGTTTCTGAAAAGGCCGGGTTCACCCTCTCCATTCTGATCCATGGAACCTGTGTCATTCCCTACGTGAATTTTTTATCACACGTTCCTAAGAACCAACACTGTGAGACCTTGCGCCATTGCTAAGCATGTTTGGGAAGCCCGTGTTTGTTTTTCTGGTTGGCTGTGGTGGCCACGCAGAGCTGGACTGCACGTGGCTTGTTGGCCAATGCAAGTTGTGATTGAGCCTATGTATGACCTCTCTCCAGGTGAGGGAGGTGACTATTGTTGGAAGAGGCAGGTTGTCAGGCCTATGAGAAATTCTCTCGAGGTGAGAGAGTTTGTTGGGAAGTGGTTTCTTCCAGAGAGTGTCCAGCACCAGCTTTGGGCTCTGAAACTTCTTGATCTGGCCTATTGCCGAGACCCAGAGAGGGAGGTTAGCACCAATGGACTGTGCTTGTGAAGGTGTATACTCCCGGGCGGAACAAGCATGTGGGGAATGAGAGTCTGGTAGTAGTGGGCGTAAGATGGCATCTTGGAAAGAATCCTTCCATTTTTCTGTGTTATTTTCCCTGTAACCTCAACCTAGCCTAGGATTCCTTGCCTTGGGGTGGAGCTTAGTCCCAACTCGGGGGTGACCCACTGCTGAACTGATGAGAACTGCAGTCTAAGGCTGGGAGGTTCGTGGAAGGCCTCCACATGGTTGGTGGAATCTACCATTGCTTTAAAGATAAGTATCAAATAATGTTTATTCATGTATTCCGCTGTGTATATCAATTTAAATTTAATGCTATTGATTGTTGATTATAACAGTAAATCTTATGTTTACTCTAAGTTTAACTGTATTTCTTGATCAAATGCATGTTATTACTATAATGTCGGTATGAGCTATGTACAAGTGGTGTTATAGTTTTTTTTTTAAGAGCGATTAAGCCTTGGTAACCGAAAAGTGGTGATACACATTTTGTGACCAGATCTGGTATATTGGGGAGTATATTATGAAAATGGTTAGTGGTCAACCAAAACCACCACAAACATTGATGAAATTGGTTAGTGGTCAACAAAAAAAACCACCAAATACAACGATGAAGAATAGAAGAATCCAAAAGCTCAAGATTGAATCACTTCAACATACTTCTCACATTGCACCTGATAGGGGGGGATATCAAATATAAATGATGATAGTCAGACTTCAAGTTTCGATGTCCTATCAATCAAAAAATCAAATTCAATGAACGCTTGGGAATTCCATCATGGAAACTAGTGTCCTCAATAGGCTATCTACAATCAAATCAACTATTCATTAGGATGTTGTTCGACACCTAATTGTATATAAATTTAGATAGAGATTCGATTATTCTATGTGTTCACTAATAGTAGAATGGTGATACTATTCTTCTCACCTTACCCCTGAAAGGAGGGAATATCAAATATTAGTAGCGATAATCAGGCTTTAATTTTTGAATCCATATCACAATCAAAATTCAATCAACCATTTGGGAATTCCAATATGGCAATTGATCTCCTCAACGTGTTATCTACAATCAAATCAACTATTCATTAGGATGCTCTTCGACACCTAATTGTGTCTAAATTTAGAGAGAGATTCAATGATCCTATTTGTTCACTAGTAGTAGAATGTTGATCCTATTTGTTCACCAAATTACCAATAGAATGTTCAAACATAACAACGATTCACTTCCATAAATTCTACTCTCTTTCAAAGTCCATTTCAAATGAACCATTCAACATCCCCACTGACAATTGTTTAGGCATATCTTCATTGAAGCTTAATATTCATATTGAAGATTAAAGACAATACTAGTTAGTTAATGTTTCCTTACTGGTACAATCATTTAGACTTGTGATTGAGGGGGGAAATGCTAGATTGTGAGTCCCTAAACAATCACAAAGTCCAAGACTACATTCTTATGAATTGTTATCCTTATCTATTGATGAGGTGTTGTCATGAGTTGTCAATAAGATCTATATCTAGAGGTGGTCAGATATACGTACTATAAATTGATCATGAAATCCATACAAAAGTAGAATATGACTTAAATCATTTTTTGCCAAGTTATCCTGTTGTGCTTCCTTGTGCTCTATTTTTTAACACTACACCTCTCTATACCTGACACATACTACTTCATGATTATGTTGGTTTTTTTAAAAAGACATCATCTTTTTTGTATTACTACATTGCCAAGCTCAACTGTAACCTATTTTTAATACAAATATTATTCATTTATGGATTATCCTCTATGATTTTTATAATTATATCCCATTTACATTAGATATTTTCATAGTTCTCAACCACATATAGTCACAAAGCACCTGCAATATGTAATTCATCATATAATAGTATATTCTTATTGTTTATGGATTTTTTTTAATTATATTCCATTTACATTGGATATTTTCATAATTATCAAGCATAGTTGTTTGTAACATTTGTTACTATCATATGTTGAACCATCGGTGCCAGTGGTGGCATAAATTAACCTATTGTTTTATTCAAAATATCATATTTGTGGTTCAACTTATCTTTAAGAAAGGTGACTTTATATTTTCAAAATTATCAAGCATAGTTGTTTGTAACATTTGTTACTATCATATGTTGAACCATCGGTGCAAGTGCTGGCATAAATTAACCTATTGTTTTATTCAAAATATAATATTTGTGGTTCAACTTATCTTTAAGAAAGGTGATTTTTTATCTTCTTCAAAATACATTATCTTGCAATTTTTAAAATGTTGAATAATTGTTTATATCCCAATTTTCAACATAATCCTAGAACCACAACCATTCCCCTGAATTTTGACTAGATTGTGTGGTTACAATAGCCAGGACATGTGGGAGCAAGACACAAAATGTGTAGAAGGAATCTAACAATGAAGTTATGACATATGAGGATGTATACCAGTTCGAAAGGGAGTAGATAGGAATGGTCTTTTAGACACATAGTAGGGAAAATAACACATGGTGTAGAGCACAAGAGGTTACATATATAGGAATCGTGGAATATCAAGAGCATTAAACAAGCTCAATTCACAATAGAAAGGATTGGGTTGAGAACAATGCCAAGAAACATATATCAAGATTGTAGATGTAGGGTGTGGAAGGGAGTTTGGGCATAAACAAAAAGAAGTTGTAAATTTGGGCAAAAGTGGATTTTCAATTCAATCCAATATTTCCAATATTAATTTGAATTGGAGAATGTCATGTTATTGTTGTGGAAAAGGTGTTGAATGTTTCCTAGTAAGTGTTATAGAATTTCTAAACTAGATTTAAACATCAAACTTGAAAACATCATGGAATCAATGTTTGTTTGGAAAAAATCCACTTACAAACAAGTTTTCCAAATGTATCAACAAAATTGTTAAGCCCCAAAAACTTTGATTCCTAATATTAAGCACAACAATTATTTTTTAAATATCTTTGATGTGACTTAGAAATAAATCCAAATTATGCACAAATATTTAAATTTTATAGTGAAATAGCTCAAATATAAATAATATGAATTGCAATGATAAAAGTGTGAAGTTTTCACAATGAACCTAGCTAGTAGAAAAGTCACACAAACTTGCAAGAGAGAAGAGAGGAGCAAAAAAGAATGAGTTGTATTAACTAATGAGAGAATAGTAAAAAAACATTTGATATACTCTCTATGAGAAACCTAATGCGCCGTAGTAGTGATATAGAGAGATCTAGACACTCACTGATAGAGACTGAAGTGAACTGCCACCTAGTCCTAGTTAACTAGCCATGCAACCATCAATTAACTGACTAATCACTAGTGGAGTGAGGAGAGAATCATGCATGCACATATGTGGTGTCTTCTTGGTGATGATTCCAAGGTAAGAGCACATTCATGGTGATGATACATACTGAGGTATGCATGCAACACTTGGTGATAATAACGAGGTTTCCATGCAAGACTCCATTCCACTAGTCTAACTGAGGTGTAACTGAATCAAGATTGAAGAGGATGTGGCCCCCTCATCTAGGGGAGAATATCTCTAACTAGGGACACCCTCAACATAGACTAGTCAAGCTATAAAAATAAATACTAGGTGAGTCGGTAATATCTCCAACACCCCTAGGGTGTAAATGATGAATGGGTCCTGACAACCAAGGCCATGTTAGGTACCCATTGTACAATGCATTTAAGAATGAAAAACTGAAAATAGAGGAAAGAGGGAAAACTGCATGGGAACCCCCCCCCCCTCAAAGTACAATGCATTAAAAAGGAAGAAAGGTAGTTGTTAAGCAAATCTGTCCTTCACTCCAAGATGATCACACAGAAGGTGGAATTTCTGATCAGTAAATGTCTTGATGAAGATGTTTGGAGTCTGTTCGGTAGATGGAAAGTACTGCAAATCAATGATCCTATCATGTACCATCTCTCTGATGTAATGCATATGGATCTCTATGTGTTTTTTATGTTGTCGTTGCACTGAGTCTCTACAAAAATTGAGAGTACTCTGATTGTTACACCAAATGACAGTCGAACGGTGGAAATGGATGCCAAGCGTAGTGAGGAAGTTCTGAAGCCAAAGTGCCTGAATGGTGATGTTGACTGCTCCTCTTTACTCGGCCTCTGTCGACGATAGAGTAATAGTTGAGTGCTTTTTGCTCGACCAACATATGGGCCAAAACCTAAACTAAGCATGTTCCCAAAGGTGGACTTGTGATTTGTGTTATCGCCAGCCCAATCAGAATCAATGAAGCCCATGAGATCCGATGCACAACTTGTTGCATAGTGGATCCCATGACCTGTCGTTCCCTAAATATATCTAAGGATGCTCTTGGTAGTCTTCTAGTGTAGCTCATGCGGCTCCTGCATGTAACTGGAAACTTCCCTTACTACATATGAGAAATATGGTTGGGTGTGAGTGAGGTATAGAAGGCTACCCTCAAGCTATCGATAAAAGGTGTTGTCCACCACTAGTGTATCCCCACCATCCTCAAGATGTACCCAAAACATAAAGGGTATGACTACTAACTTGCAGTTGGTCATGCAGAATCTAACCAAGATATCCTTGACATACTTAGCCTGAGATAGCTTGATGACTGAAGCATCCTGATTGATCTCGACACCAAGGAAATAATGCAATGGACCCATGTCCGTCATAGAGAACCTGTCATGCAATTTTTTTTTGACCGCAACAATTGTTGAGGTCGAACTTCTTGTGATCCAATGGTTATCAACATAGAGAACTAGGATCAATAAGGAGTCTAAGTTTTCCATCCTGTAGACGTTCATATATGATTTGCATTTAACAAAATGCTAAGAAAGCAAGTAGGCATCCATCTTTTCATACCATGCTCTAGGCGTCTGCTTGAGGCCATAGAGTGAATTCTTCAGTCGACATACTAAGGATGAGTTATGTATGAACCCATGGGGTTTCTCCATGTAAATATCCTCTGAGATATCCCCATGAAGAAAGGGATTATTCACGCCCATCTGGTCAACTTCCTACCACCTGGTTGATGCAATGGCAAGGGCCAATCAGATGGAGTCCATATTTTCTACAGAAACAAAGGTCTTATCATAGTTTATCTCGTGGATTTGATGAAAACCTTTGGCAACCAATCTTGCCTTTTACCTACTCCCCTGCTTGTTGGTTGCCTTCTTGGTCTTGTATGTTGAGATTTGAGTACCTTGGGAAATGGTCCCCTTGTGGTTTTGAGTCTCTAACCACAAATGGGAAATACTTTGGTACTATGTACCTTGTACTTTATGTCTAATTCAACTTTGACTTCACTTAAGTCAAAAAGTTGAATTTTTGTCACTTAGGAAAAAGTGACTAATTATTCACTTTGTGGGTGAATGAGGGGACATAAAGTGAACTTAGGGAACTTAAACCAAAGTGGGTTTGTGAGTGAGATTATTGTGGGATGATCTCAACCTTTGATTAGAGAATGGATGGAGAGATCTTAGCCATCCATCACTTAGGTTTCCTTATGGAGGTTCAAGAGGGGCACATAGGGCCAAGATAATCTCATTATATCTTTTGTTCACTTGGAGAGGAAGAGGAGAGTAATGGATATGGGAATGGAAGCATTGGATGAGGGTTTAAAGGGCACATCCTTCCATGGAGGGCTCTAGGAGGCTTTGGCTTCCATTGTTTTGTAGTGTTGATGTTTGCTTGGAGGAGGGTGCACATCTAGCAGGGAGGTCTTGCACTTGTCAGATTGTTGGTTGGAGAGTCTTGTTGGAGAGGTAGCACACAAGTTCATATTTGTGTGCAATGGTTTCTTCAACAAAGCTTCAAGGAACAAGGGAGCAAGCTTTCAGTGGGATTGAGAAATAAGGGAGAAGGGTGCACCTGCTTGGGCACATTCATCTTCTTGGACTTGTATAGTAGCTTGAGAGGGGTTTCCATTGTATCATGTTCATTTGTTTCATGTACTTGTTGTATCTCACATTATTTACATCACATATATAGATTTATATTCCAAACTGGTTTTCCCCAGGGGGGTTTTATCCAGGGTCGTGTTGACCAAAAACTATTGTGTCCTATTTTCATGTATGCTAGAGTTTAGAACAACATTATTTCAGTTGTAAAGACCTAAACGTGTGTTATATATTTGAGGTATGCATGTGCTAACCTATGGGATACTAAAACTACATGCTAGAGCACCTTCAATCTTATGTAACCATAACTAAAACAACAGAAAAGTTCCTGAACAATTTGTTGTTATAAAAAAATAGAAAATATGTGTTTGACAGCTGAAACTTAGAGCCAACTTGAGGTCAAAGACAGACCTAGTGGGCAACATGTTAGGACCTCAAATTTCGTCATGGTATCAGAGCTCTTGGTGTCTAAATCTTGCTGATTTTTGAAAGCATTTTGTGGATAGTTCTTGAGAGCTTGTGGGCAGATTTCTTGACAGCTTCTTCACAGTGATTTGTAGCACCTTGTTGGCAGAAATTTGTGTGACAGTTGTAGGACAGTTGGTGGACCTAGACTCAACCTCTTTTCACACCTATTTTCTAGGAGTGAGGATGATTTTCCACAACCTCTTTTCACATCTATTTGCTAGGAGTGAGGTTGTAGTTCTACTGCCTCTTTTCACACTTGTGTTGACAGGAGTGAGGCGGTGCTATTTTGCAGTTGTAGCATTAGTGTGAGTTCAATGGGTAGTCATGTTAGTATCCCAGATGCAGGCAGAGGATAGGCTAGCCAGAGCTAGCAACTGGTCCCCTTGGAAGACTAGGATCATTTTCATCTTGGAGGACCTTGAACTATGAGATATAGTTCAAGCTCCCATGGTGATTCCTCATGCACTTGCTCCATCACCATTGTTGGATGCATATTTCAAGAAGAAAAAAACCAAGGTGAAACAGAATATTTGCGATGCAGTGAGGGATCACATCATACCCCACTTGACTGGTAAAGACTTTACATTTGAGATGTGGGCATCCTTGTGCAAGCTTTACCACTAACCAGAACTGGAAGATGGTCATGCAGGAGAAACTCAGGAGCATTCAGATCCTCAAGACTGAGTCAGTCACTTATTACCTTGGCAGATTCACTCAGATAAGAAATGAGCTAGAAGCCATCGGAGAGATAGTGGACCAAAAATTTATTGTGAAGACAACTTTAAACAACTTTTCCAAACCATGGGGTTCATTTGTTCGAGGCATTGTTGCCCAGGAGGTTATGCCTACTTGGGAGAGACTTTGGGATGATTTCGTATAGGAGGAGACGAGATGCAACTCAGAGTCTTCAGGACAACAACGAGTATCTCAAGGTGATGAGGATATTTCTCTTTGTACAAAGGGAAATAAGAAGGTCAGCATGGGTGCATGACAGGGTCCCGAGAGGGGGACCAAGCCACAGGGAGAGAGTGGCAGTGGGAAGAAGAGAGATATGTGCAAAGTGAAGTGCTTTTCTTGTAAGAGGATGGGGCACTATGTTGGACAGTGTCCCAACAGGAAGAAGAAGCAGGGTGGCACAACAACTACAACAAAGGAAGCAGAGTTTCAAACACAGTTTGCGAGGGAGTGTTCCTTCCTCATTTGTTGCACTTCAGTTGAGTCGACACCCAATATCTGGTACATAGACAATGAGGCTTCGAGCCACATTACTGGTGTGAGGGATCATTTTACCGATCTCATAGATATAGAGGTCAATATGGAGATTTCTCTTGGTGATGACACCATAGTCAAAGTTGTTGGGCGTGGCATAGTTACCTTTCAGAGAGATGGCTTGCCACCTATTTCGTTCAGGGATGTTCTCTACGTTCCTGGGTTGAAGAAGAATATGATATCAATTTCCACCCTCTAGGATAGGGGTCTTGAGGTTTCCTTCAGATGGACAGAGGTCCTCATACACCCTAAGGGGTCCCATCTCACCTTAGGGCAGGTGATTGGAGTGAGGGATGAGAAACTTTTCAGATTTCTTTTTCAACCACTTCATGTTTTAGCAACGAGTAGCGACAACAATAGTCATTTATGTGAGTTATGGCATCGAAGGATGCTCACCTTCATCATGGGGCTCTTGGACGACTGAGAGAGGTTGTGACAGGAGTGTCGCGGTTCAGTTCAAAGCATCAGGATGTATGCAAAGGGTGTGTGCTTGGTAACTTTACCAAGGATTCTTTTCCCAACAATGATAGCAATTCAGTTGGGGAAGTTAGTTGTGACTTCCAAATGGTTGTACAAGACCAAGTATGTTGCAGATGGAAGCATAGAGAAACACACAACGCCCGATTTGTGGCGCGAGGATTCTCTTAGGTAGAGGGAGTTGATTATGATGAGACATTCGCACCAATTGCGAGATACACCTCCATTAGGAGTGTTGAAACAGAGCTTAAATTTTTACTTTAAGAACAAAATTTTGGTATCCTAGAGTCTTTGCATTATTAAAATCTTTATAAAATA
>SNQJ01S0022826.1:150208-163363 GCA_010110895.2 Picea sitchensis
AAATCAATTATCCATGACAGTCCCAAACGGAAGACAACCGAACATAGAACCCGGTTTACAAGATCAAACTAGTATTGCATTGAATCTGTTTAACACTATCTTGCAAACTGCAACAAATCGAACCGAGTTAGAACAATCTTGGGATGCAATCGAACACGATATAACCATCCAGGAACAAAGAGAAGAAAGACAGAGACAGTTGAGAAACTGACTCTGATCTAGTTTCCCTTGTTTCATTGTTTAATAAGCATTATCTTTTTGGATGCCTAGACGGTGTGTTTTATAGCCTTAAAACACAAACTCTGGAACAACAAGGAGTATTATTTCCATAGCGATGAACATGGGTTGGAGGATACATCAGATGGATGTAAAGACCGCATTTCTCAATGGCTTTATTGAGGAGGAGGTGTACATTGAGAAGCCACAGGGGTTCGAGGTGAGTGAGAGAGAGTCTCACATGTTCCTTTTGAGAAATGCACTATATGGTCTGAAGCAAGCTCCCAGAGCTTGGTATTCACACATTGACAAATATTTTCTTCAGATGGGATTTGAGAAGAGCGATGTTGATCCTAAACTTTATTACATCATTAGAGGTGAGGACACACTCATTCTCATTTTGTATGTGGATGACTTTTTCATCACGGGAGCGGAGCATCTCATAGCTGAGTGCAAGATGGGACTTGCATCAGAGTTTGAGATGAGTGACATCGGTTCGATGCACTATTTTCGGGGCATGGAGGTATGGCAGGAGGAGGGTCACACCTTCCTGGGGCAGGGGAAGTATGTTGTAAACATTTTGAGCAGGTTTCAGATGGAGGACTACAGGCCTATGTCGACTCCCATAGTCACCAACTGGAAGAAGCTTAGCGCTTCAGATTCCCAGTATGTGGATGCTACAATTTATAAACAATTGATCGGATCGTTGATTTATCTGGTCAACATTCGACCAAATATTTGTTTTGTCGTGAACACTTTCACCCAACACATGGTAGAGTCGAGGAGTGTTCAATGGATTGGGGAAAAACATGTTTTGAGGTACATCGCAGGGTCAGTTGATTATGGCCTGGACTATATCAGAGGGGATGGAGTCAGTTTCGTTGGATACACAAACTCAGACTGTGCAGGATGTGCTATTGACAGGAACTGCACCTCAGGGTGTTGTTTCGGGTTGGGGTCAGGGCTTGTTTCCTGGTACAACCGAAAACAAAAGTCAGTTGCTTTGAGTTCATCCGAGGTAGAGTATATGGCAGCAAGTCAAGCCAATTGTGAGGCCATTTGGCTTCGTAAGATGCGGGTAGGATTATTTGGTCAGGAGTTGCCTCCGACTGTCATTTAATGCGATAATCAGAGTTGTATCAAACTATATGAGAATCTAGTTTTTCATGATAGGTTGGAGCATATAGAGATTAGATACCACTTCATCAGAGATTGGTTTCAGTGAGGGGCAGTACAGTTGCAGTACATATTGATTGATGAGAAGATTGCAGATATTCTCACCAAGGCCCTGCCAAGGGGAAAACATGTCTACTTTAGAGACAAGATTGGCTTGGTGAGAAACACTTTCCTCGGTAAGAGAGAGTGTTGAGATTTGAGTATCTTGGGAAGTGGTCCCCTTGTGGTTTTGAGTCTCTAACCACAAGTGGGAAATACTTTGGTACTATGCACCTTGTACTTTATGTCTAATTCAATTTTAACTTCACTTAAGTCAAAAAGTTGAATTTTTGTCACTTAGGAAAAGGTGACTAATTATTCACTTTGTGGGTGAATGAGGGGACATAAAGTGAACTTAGGGAACTTAACCTAAAGTGGGTTTGTAAGTGAGATTATTGTGGGATGATCTCAACCTTTGATTAGAGAATGGATGGAGAGATCTTAGCCATCCATCTCTTAGGTTTCCTTATGGAGGTTCAAGAGGGATGCATTGGACCAAGAGAGGCTCATTCTATCTTTTGTTCACTTGGAGAGGAAGAGGAGAGCAATGGAGATGGGAATGGAAGCATTGGATGAGGGTTTCAAGGGAACCTCCTTCCATGGAGGGCTCTAGGAGGCTTTGGCTTCCATTGTTTTGTGGTGTTCATGCTTGTTTGGAGGAGGGCACACATCTAGCATGTAGGTCTTGCACTTGTTAGATTGTTGGTTGGAGAATCTTGTTGGAGGTAGCACACAAGGTCAGATTTGTGTGCAAGGGTTTCTTCAACAAATCTTCAAGGAGCAATCTTTCAGTGGGATTGAGCAACAAGGGAGAAGGGCGCATTCATCTTCTTGGACTTGTATATCAACTTGAGAGGGGCTACCATTGTATTAGGTTCATTTGTTTCATGTACTTGTTGTATTTCACATTCTTTACATCAAATATATAGACTAAGGTTCATTTGTTTCATGTACTTGTTGTATTTCACATTCTTTACATCACATATATAGACTAAATTCCAAACTGGTTTTCCCCGAGGGGGTTTTATCCAGGGTCGTGTTGACCAAAAACTATTGTGTCCTATTTTCATATATGTTAGAGTTTAGAACAACATTATTTCAATTGTAAATATCTAGAGGTGTGTTATATATTTGATGTATGCATGTGCTAACCTAAGGGCTACTAAAACTACATGCTCGAGCACCCTAAAGCTTATGTAACCATAACTAAAACAACATAAAAGTTCATGAACAGTTTGTTGTTATGAAACAACATAAAAGAAGTGTTGGACAGTTGAAACTTAGAGCCAACTTGAGGTCAAAGGCAGACCTAGTTGGCAGCCTGTTAGGACCTCATATTTCTTTATTGTAGACCCATTTGCATCTGACAATCTTATTTTTTGAAGGAAGCATAACCAAATCCCAAGTATGGTTCTCGAGGAGAGAGTTGTACTCGTGCATAATGGCTTCCCAGAAGGGATTCCTTGCAGGCTCTGCATAGGTTTATGGGTATGAAGCTAAAACCATATAACAATGCATGGACTTCACTAGTTCAATAGCTGTGAGTGCATGAGGAGGATCCTCAAACTGAGACCTCTTCCTTCTCTGATCTGTTGGGTCCCCCACAAGGTCTCTTGTTGCATGTAGGGTGGTCTGAGCCCACTTGGGAATCTGTGGTGGCTCAACATCTGCATGCTCATCATGTTCCCAATCATATTTAGAGCTCAGATCTGAACCATGATTTGAGTGAGTGGACTCATCATCATTGATGTCCAGTGAAGGAAAATGTACATAGGTATTTGCATGTGGCTTTGACGATGCATGCAAGGGAGTTTCCTCAAACTAACATTGTGCTCAATGATGAGCCTGTCAGTAGAGAGAACAATTAACATGTAATCCTTCACATAGTCTGGATATCCCACGAAGATGCATGTGATACTATGTGAGTCTTATGCTTTCCTCTTTTCAGAGGGTATGCGGGCCCATGCACGTGATCCAAATATTCAGAAGTGGGTGACTTCTGGTTCGCTGCCACTCCATGCCTCAAAGGGGGTCATGTCCTTGACAGATCTGTGAGAAGATTTGTTTTGAATGTGGTTAGCACAATTAAGTGCTTCATCCCAAAGCTTGGGTGGTAGAGATCTTGCATGCAACATGCAAGTGGCCATCTTCTTAAGGGATTTGTTATTTCGCTCGGCTATTTCGTTCTACTGCAGAGTGTAAGGTATTGTGTGTTGCAGTAGTATAGCTACCTCTGAGCAAATATGTTGGACATCGCGGTTCACATATTCCCCCCCACTGTCTGTGCGAAGGATTTTGATCTTTCTCCTGGATTGAGTCTCTGCATATGCTTTGAAATCTTTGGGATGCTAAAAAACTTTGAATTTTTTCTTGAGAAAATACACCCAACTGTATCGTGAGAAATCATCAATAAATGTAAGCATGTACCTTGTTTTGTTGATGGACAGATGAGGAAAGGGTCGCATCAAATCATTGTTGATGAACTCCAAAGGAGAGGAATCCCTCTAGGCCTTCCCTTTCTCAAACTTCTCTTGAGGATGTTTTCCAAGAACGCATCCTTGACAAACTCCTTTTGAAAAGTGTATGTTGGGCAAGCCAGTGACCATATCTTGTTTGCATAGTTGCTTCATGTATTTGAAGTTCATATGGCTGAATCTCTCGTGCCATATTCTACTAGTATCATCAAGATGGGTCAGTAGTAAAGCATAATCAGATTTAGCTATGAATTTACTGAAAGCATAAAAACGAGATTTGTGGTTTACCTCACCAACAACAATCATGGAGTTATCATGCATATCGAATATGGTTATGGAAATAGGTGTGAACTCCACCCTTTTTATTGTACCATAATATGTTATATGATAAATAGAGAGTAGATTCACATAGAGTTTTGGAACATGCAAGACGCTTTCAAAACTTTTGTGTTGGAGCTCTACTCTTCCTTGGCCAATGATCTCAACTAAGGTATCATCTCCCATGAGGATGGGAGGACCTATGCATGCATAAATAAAAGATAAAACATTTTTTGTTGTTGCCATATGTTGGGATGCACCTAAATCTAAGATCCATGCATTAGGAGAAGAGTTAGTGGCAATCAATGCATGAGTTACCTCGTTTTGTTAGTGGTTGATCTTTTGACTTCTTGATAGCTTCAAGAATGTGATCCTCGAGGTTGTTCTTTTGAAGAATTTGTGTCATCTGATCAATCTGTTTCTTTATGCATGTTGATTTGGGATGATAGCCACGGTTTCAGTAACCACATTTGTTCTTCCTTTTCTTTCATTTTCCACCTTTGGAGCCTGAAGAATCATTGAAGGGTTTGGAGTACCCATCTTTGGCTCTGTATGGACTTTGAATTGGAAGTGTTATTTCTTTCATGCACAACAAGTGCATGCACGTTGGGTCCCTTGATTATCCCCATTTTGATGAGCTTATCTTGCTCATGCGTGAGGGCTTCAATAAACTGATCCAATGTTGGCATTTTCCAGGTTGCTCCTGAAGTGAATTTGTTTGTATGGAACGATGAAACGAAAACAACATTATCCAGACCAAGTTTTGCCAAGATAGAAAGGATTAACTGATTGTGATGAGTGGATTTATCTATTCCACATACCTTTAGATGTAGGAGGGACTTGAACTTCATAAAGAAGTCTTGGATATTATCAAAATTCTTCAAATCTAAGGAGTTCAGCTCGACCTTGAGCATATGGCCGCTCATTTTGTCTTGTTTACCAAAGAGATCCTCCAACTTTGTCCAAATCTCATCTCCTGTGGTACAAGTTTCAATGTGAAACAAAAGCTTGGGGGGCATAGACATGCAGAGGAGGATGTAGGCCTCATCCATGTGATTGAGATACATGTTCTTCTCGATAGTAGAAGTTGGCTCCGCCTCTATAGCCATGATAATCTGGTACAAGCCTTTGCATCTGAGTTGATGCAAAAATTTTAGCTTCAACTCGAAGTAGTTATGAGGTGTGAGAAGTATTGTCAACGAGTAATCCATCTTTTATGACCGCATCTTCCTCCCGTACTTGCAAAAGAAATGCTTATGCACTTTCTCTTAGCAATCAAGGCTTTGATACCATGTGAAATTTTCACAATGAACCTACCTAGTAAAAAAGTCACACAAACTTGCGAGAGAGAGAAAAGAGGAGAGTAAAAGAATGAATTGTATTCATTGATGAGAGAATAGTAAAAATACATATGATATACTCTCTATTAACAAACTATTGCACTGTAGTAGTGATCTAGAAAATTCTAGACACTTACTGATAGATATTGGAGTGAACTACAACCTACTCTTAGTTAACTAGTCATGCGATCATCAGTTAATTGACTAATCATTAGTGGAGTGAGGAGAGAATTATACATGCACATGTGTGGCGCCATCTTGGTGATGATTTCAAGGTAAGTGCACACTCATGGTGATGATATCGAGGTATGCATCCAACACTTGGTGATAATACTGAGGTTGCCATGCAAGACTCCACTCCACTAGCCTAACTGAGGTGTAACAGACTCAAGATTGAAGAAAATGTGGCACCCTCATCTAGGGGAGAATATCTCTAACTAAGGGCGCCCTCAACATAGACTAGTCAACCTAGGAAAATAAATACTAGGTGAGTGTGTAATATCTCCAACAAAAATACAATCCACATGTTATAAGACATATTGACATGGTAATTATTTTTAGCCTACGTCTCATTGACCAATAGATCTAATATAAATTAACCCATTATTTCCTACCTAACCTAGTATATCCATTGTCAATGTAGACCGATTGGCAAGTGCCGTGTAAATAGAAGGAAATATGTAAAGGAAATCTCAAGTTCATTTCTCACCCTGATTTACCCATGCCCCATGCTTGCGGGTTGTGTGGACGCACCTGGAGGTTATAGTGGTAGAAGACGGGAATCGACCCTGTGTCACACAAGTACAATAACCGCTCAAGTTGTCGATTCAACCAGTACAAAGAAAAAAAAAAAACTAGCATATCCATTTAACTTTATGTTCAATATAGAGACCCTTGAAGTACTTGGATTTCCTATTATATATCCAATCATCTATAAACTAGAGTGAGTTCTTGTGAGGCTCAAGCATAGACTAGAGCCTTTTCTAGCTAATAATGATCCCACAAGAAGAGGATAGGCATTGACCCCAAGGATAAGGACCCTCATAATGTGGGCACTAATCACAACAACTACTTGACATGACCCTCTACACTGACTATTGAGCTTGATGATTTTGGTTTTAAATATGTAGTGGTTTACACCATGCTACAATTATGGCAAACATTCATATTTTGACCATGCATGCAATACATTTTGCATTTGCTATGTTGATAAGACTTGTAGATATAAACTTTATGATTGTATTGGATATCCTTGCACCTTTTTTTAATAAAATGCATGTACATTTTATTGCATATTAATAGAATAAGAAGTGCTTTATTTATTAAAAAAATCTAAAGCATAAACAATGTCAAGGCAAGCATTTTTTTTGGTCCTACATGACATTCATTTGGCATTCTCTTTTTTTGGTCCTACGTGGCATTCCTTTTGCATTTGCTCTATTGATAGGATTGTAGACATTGTGATCATCTCTTGCATTTTTTTCTATTGATAGGTCTTTTTTTGGTCCTACATGGCATTCCTTTTGCATTTGCTCTATTGATAGGACTGTAGACATTATGATCACCTTTTGCATTTGCTCTATTGATAGGACTGTAAACATTAAGATCACCATATATGTTGGTCCTACATGGCATTCCTTTTGCATTTGCTCTATTGCTAGGACTGTAGACATTATAATCACCATATATGTCCTTATAAGCTATTTTCTATATAAAAGCATCAAACTTTTATTTACATATTAATATACTGAGAAGCATTTTATTTATAAAATATCAATCATAAATAGGGTTAAAAGGGATTTATTTTCAAGGAAACAAGGATATTTTTAAAGTGATAGATAACATTGATGTTAGATTTATGAAATAAAAGTAACAACAAAGTAGCATCTTCATTAAAACTCCTTTTACTAGTTTAATGACTTCTAGACAAATGCCATTTGCTTAATTGACATTGCTAATTTGCCATTTCATTGGAGTGCTTTTTCACATAGCATGACTTACATTTGTTTATTCACTAAACATATTATAATAGACAAATCATTTTTATTAAAAAACTCTAGACAAATAACATTTGCTTGAAGCACTTTTCACATAGCATGGCATAAATTTGTTTATTCACTAAACCTATCATAATAAACAAATGTGTTGGTTCAAAGCATTTTGGAAAAAAATCTTCTTACTAAATCCAAAGAATAGTATAACAATCAAATATAGACAAAACAAAATTTGTTACCAATAAATTAGTTGTAGATTTCACTAGCATGAATGTGCTTTTATACATGCATATGTTCGTGCCTTCAACTACACCTGTTGACATAATTCCATAATTTTATGGGAGCAGCTTTCATATCTTCCACACTTTAAATTTTCATATAATTTAAATTACGAGTCAAAATTAGAGAAAATAATTGTTTTTTTCCTTGGCAAGTGAATAACAGTTTTTTTTTAAAGTAATATCACAACAATAGTGTCTCCAAAATCTCACTTAAAGAGAATGATATTAGTGATATGATAAACATTTTTCTCTAAAGTGATGAATATAGAGAATAATAGTTTTAATTAGTACTATTACAACAATAGTCTCTTTAAAGTGATGGTTATAGAGAAAAATAATGGTATTCCCAACCTTTGCATCCACCTTTACAATGATATTCCCAAAAGTAGCCCCACCATGCCGCCTCAAAAACCACCTACAACACTGGATAAAAAGCAAAATTTTCGGACTTCCAAAATTTCAAATGAGTCTTTCCATGTTAATTGTATATACAAGAAGTTAAGCATTAGTCTTTATCCTCCCCTCCATCCACTCCCTGCCAAGGAAACAAAGGTGGTTGAGGAATTAAAACAAAAAGTTAAAATATCAGAAAACATAATAAACTTATGCATACCTCTCCCAAAATTTCCTCAAGCATAATTGTTATCTCGCAAAAGCTGGGTCGCTTGGTAGGATCCGCCTCCCAGCATCTATTCAATATAGTTGTTATGGTGGGGTGTGTATTTTCAGGAATAATAGGCCGCATACCCTAAAAACACAACAAAGTATGAGAGCTATTGACAATAACACCTACACATGTTTATATAATGTTAACAAACAGTTTGACGCTTCTGTTTCTTTCTGCTCAATAGAAACCATTACCTACTTGTTAGAGGCTAGATTGAGGACTTAGTGAACGTTTCAAATGTTCTAGAGTGATGTGATGAATGGCCAACGGAGAATCAATGTGTTCACTCAATTTTTTGAGGTAGTATTTCTTTAACAATTCTTTGCCTTCAAATTTGTTTCTATTAAATTATCACACTTAAGGGCGTCGTAGGTAGTATCCTTGATAATGGAAAAACAAAACAACAAAAAGAAAGTATTCCTAAATGCTTCAAAAGTCATCTCATGTGTTGTGTTAACATCTTATTGCATGCCTCGAAGTAAGTAGTAGTGATCCATCCTCCCATTGTTTAGTTAGAGGATGTAAGTTGCTGAGTCCAAATATCGTTTCTTTGATTTTACAATCTAATTCTCTTGCCCCTTCTAGAGTTTCTTGTGATGCTACCTAGTCAACATCTCGATGAGTAACAACCCACTTATTTATGATCAAATCCACTCTTACACGTACATCATGATCCTTTAGACCTATGGTCATGATTACAATAAAGATGTAAAACATCACGATTAAGCAAACCATTGATTGAAAAAATTGATTGCAATAATTTTATCATTTACAATAAATGCCATAGTGGTAACTTAAAATACTAATATTCTTCATGCAAGCCATAAGATTCCTTTGAGATCTTTGGTGTCAATTGGATCTAGCTCATGTGGTTGTGGGATGGAGTGTTATCCTCCCCACCCAGGTTCTGTTCCCATTAATGACATGTCGAGTTCATTATTAGTAAATTGTTGAAACGGCTTCGAGCCCTATTGTTGATCTAACATTATCCAGTGAAGAATCTAGAGTTTACCCTAGGTACCATCCTTGAAATGAGGGGAAGTACATGAGGGTTTTCGTTGAGTTGTTACCTGGAAAAAAAAAATCCTTCAAGAGCCATTTTCCCATGCACTAACTTCTTTTGGTTGCCACTTTGATAGATTAAACAAAAATGTGCAATTGAACCACATTCGCCCCTTGCTTTAATTCTAGAATCATTGAACCACTTAGTTACAACTATACATAGAAAAATTATAGCAAGTGATCCTTCCCTTTGCTATGTCTAAAGGCTCAATTCAAGGAGTTAGAAGGTAAGGGATAATCATACTTTGTAATGAAGGTAGGAGCTTGGATGACCTTATTTAAGGTAAGGTTTACCTTTACCTTCTAACTAAGGTACACATATAACATCCTCCTTCAAGGTAAGTCATCCTCCCAACCTCTCCAAGTGTGTGTTCCCTGAAGAAAATCATCATGTCATCTGGGTCTTCAATGCTCCAAGGAAGTGTGCCGCATAAGCATCGAGACAAGGTCTAGCAATCCATGAGTAAGCTATCTCCAATGTGTATGTCCATCACAACACAACCAAGGGTTATCAACACACCAAGCAACCCATATCACATGAAGCAACCCCAAGAATGGTGTAAACATTTTTAGAGTAACCTTGAAAACTAACACATCTTTTGAATAGATGTCGAAAGAAGAAGGTTCACAAATGATAAGTTCACTTTCAGTGGATGAGTTCATTGCAATGGTTTTTAGAAGCCAATTTTTTGAGCTCTTACTATTGATTTTAGTACAAGTAAAGACATGTTTGCTAGGAGAGCTTTGATTAGTAGATGGTTATGAATGTTTTCAACTAGATTTTTCAAAAGATCCAAATAATGTTTTGGGGCATGATCGAGGCCCAATTATGGATGTCTTATTAAGTTGAAGATCGAGTCAATGACTCCAGTCTAAGATATTAGTGTCTTCCACCTTCAAGGGGGTACATTATTGTTAAAATGAATATGGCTAGTGGTCAACCTAAACCACCTAATGCACTCAAAATGTTTAGTGGTCAACCAACAAACTACCAATGATGTGATTGTTAGGGGTAAAACATTGAAAACCAAAGACTTCTCACCTTTCAACTGACATAGGAGAAGAGAATGATGATGAATTTTAGAGTTCAAGTTCCAAAGTCTATTCACAGGTCAAAATCGAAGACAAATATGCAAACACAACAAATTTGTGATGATTTATTGGAGAATTGCCAATTTGGACATTTTGAGATTTTTGCCATTGGTCATATTTTGTGCAACATGCATGGATGGTTCAAGTTTTTTTCTCGACATGATTATTGATTCAACATTTGAGCAGTTCTAGTAGGACCCCTAGTTTACTACTCAATAGTGATTTCGCAAAATTATGGTTCACTATTGCAGATAGGCAAATTGATTGACACTATTTTCTATGTCATTTTTTAAGAGCAGTTTTGTGATTTTTTTTTGTTCTCTTAGATGGTCCTTAGACCTAGCAGAGGACATATAGATCCTTCTAGATTTTTTCTTAGAATATGATTGGGATAGTCAGGTATTTTCAAGGATGTGGCAGACTTGTATTCAATTAGCTTCTCGAGGTTTTCTCTCATCACATATTGGAATTCACATTAATGAACATTTAAAGGCGGTCTAGTTCACATGCTTACATGGTGGGATTTGCCAAACTCTATGAGTTTTCGCACTCTATAATTGGCAGTTTTTCAAGTGCATCTTCATCAAGGCTAAGAACATGAGTTTTGAGATTGAAGACTTGGAGATGATACTAGTTTATGCACTAGTTCTTGCCTAATGAGTGCAATTGTTCAAACTTATGATTGAGGGGGATTGTTGTTGGAATGATGGTAATCTTCACATGTGGTCATTTATGGCTAAACGTTCTCTTCATTGTATTTTTTATATATTTGACTAGTTTCCCTAGTCACCTTCTTGGGGTTTGTGCCCTTGTTATGTTGACGCATGACCCTCTCTTGAAAGGATGCCTCCCTTCTTTAAGGGACACCTCACTTGAGTTGTGTATAAATACACAACTCAAGCTCTCATTTCTATCATCTTATCATATTGATTCATAGTGATTGATTCTTTAGCCTATGGGCACCATATCTCATGTTTCTCTTGTTCGGGGGTTTATCTTTTTTTCTCTTTATGATGTGCTTATGGTTCATGCTAATTTAGGGTTTGTTGGTGGTTCCATTCAATCCTTTTTTTCTCTCTTGTGATTACAAAACATGGTATCCGAGCATGTGTAAACTTCCTCTTCTTTATTCATCATTTTTTATGCTTGTTTTTTTTCTCCTTGTGACTGACATTTTCTCTCTTGTGTGCATTAATGGTAGGACTGATTTTTCCCTCCCGCGACACACTACTGTGAGGGTTCATTATGTTTGTACATGTTCTTTTCACCCACCATCTTATTTCAACCACTCAACTGAAGCTAATCTGGAGTTGTGGTTGGGAAAAATTGCCCAAACTCTGGTTTTAGATTGAAACTCTAAGGTTTTCACCTATTTTTAGGGTTGTTCCAAGTTTAAAAATTAGTGTTTTCACTTTTTGGGGGACAACACATAGTTTTCTAGGGTTTTTACCCTCCATTTCACCAATGACCTTCTTCTTTGGCATGTTTTTGGTCTTTTCAATGGATTCAAGGAGACTTTTTCTAGATTTGTGCCCTCTTCTAGAACAATGCACTCCTTTGTGCTCTCTTTCAGCCAAGAATCTACAACTTTTTTAGGGAATTGATGGTTCTATTCATATAGAGGATTGTTTGACAATGACATTTTTTGGATCATTGTTATTATAAGGTTTCAAATCCCTTCTTGGCCCCTTTAGCAAGTTCTCTCGAGGTCTTCACAGAGACTTATCTTTTCTAGACCGCATGGATAGCTTATTTGTTACACATGGCAATGTACTTTGCAAATCAGGTTGTACCAAATTTAGAGGATGATACTCTTAGTATTGACTCCTCGTTATTTGGAGATATACTTCATACTCTAGGGATTGGTACCTTTATATTGGATATTGTAGTTGGCGACGCAAGGCCTACTCAACTTTTGACAGTGATTCATAGCGACTCTAACAAGCCTGTGGTCGTTTGTTTGTGACGAGAGACGACACACAACTCCTTTGATGCAATTTCTACTCACCAATTTGCAGGATCTGTTCCACTCTACTTTATTGATGATTCTATAGAAGATTCTCAACTTATTTCAGTGGATCAATTTGATTGTGTGGATCTTTGCCTTTAACACTATGATATTTGCCCTTAAGGTAAATCCTATATGAAAAACATTTTAGTGGCTTCTTCTTTTAGATCTTCATAGAAGAGCCCCTTCCCATGATTGTGGAATCGTATTGGTGTTGGCACTATGGTGTTTTGGAGAGGTTCTATCTTCAAATGGCCCATGTTCAACATTACAAGCGGAAGGTGTTATCTAATACTTTATCTTCATGACCTCCTATCCATCTTCAAGGAGGATGGTGTGCATAGGGTGTTAAATTTACATGCAGCAGCGAGAGCCATTCTCCTGGAGGATGGCTAAGACCCTAGACAAGATCTAGGGCCCCCAGTGCACTCCTGGGGTATGTGGTCTGGGACCAAATTGATGAAGACCCTAGATATCTCTAGGGCCCC
>SNQJ01S0022826.1:176853-197740 GCA_010110895.2 Picea sitchensis
TGCATCTCACAAATTAAATGACTAGGACCCACATTAGGCACTTTCTCCCCCTTAGGCGCCTAGGGAAGAGAAACACTTGCCTTGGTACTTTATTTAATTAAAAAAAAATTAACAACCCTGAGGTGCTCTTCTTGTCAATAACACATTCTGCCTAGTCTGAGTCTATGTAGCCAACCAAACTCACACCATCCCCTCTGACATAGTCCAGGCCATAACCCACTGAACCTGCAATGTACCCCAAAACATGTTTTGCCCCAATTTAGTGAACACTCCTCGGCTCCACATGTACTGGCTGAGAGTATTCATGGCATAACAAATATCTGGTCGAGTGTTGACCAGATACATCAACGATCCGATCATTTGTCTATATCATGTAGCATCCACCAACTGGGAATCTGAAGCGCTAAGATTCCTCCAGTTGGTGACCATGGGTGTCGACATAGGCCTACAATCCTCCATTTGAAACCTGCTCAAAATGTCTGCAACATACTTCCCATGTCCCAAAAAGATGTGACCCTCCTCCTTCCATACCTCGATGCCCAAGAAATAGTGCATCAACCCAATGTCACTCATCTCAAACTCTAATGCAAGACCCCTCTTGCACTCAGCTATGAGATGCTCCACTCTTGTGATGAACAAGTCATCCACATACAAAATGAGAATAAGCGTGTCCTCACCTCTAATGATGTAATAGAGGTTAGGATCAACATCTCTTTTCTCAAATCCCATCTGAAGCAAATCTGAGTCAATACGCAAATACCAAGCTCTGGTTGCTTGCTCCAGACCATACAGTTCCTTTCTCAAAAGGCACACGTGAGACCCTCTCTCACACACCTTGAACCCCTGTGGTTGCTCAATGTACACCTCCTCCTCAATAAAGCCATTAAGAAATGTGATCTTTACATCCATCTGATGTATCCTCCAACCCATCTCTGCCGCTATGGCACTAATACTCTGAATGGAAGTGTATCTCGCAACAAATCGGGCCTTGTGTTTCTCTATGCTGCCATCTGTAACATACTTGGTCTTATACAACCATCTAGAAGTCACAACTAACTTCCCCTCGCGCCTCGACACTACCTCCCATACATCATTGTGCATAATGGAGTCATACTCCTCCAGCATGGCCTCTCGCCAAACCTGTTGGTCAACTGCCTGCGCAAATGTCTCGGGCTCTACATCTGTGATGCTCGTCACCATCGCCAAGTAGGACCCAAGCCTCTCTGGTGCTTTTCTCTCTCTGAACTGCCTCTTGGGCTCTCCTACATTCTCCTTGGCTTCCTTTAGGGTCCGTTGAAGCCATCTCGGTTTCCTCTTCCCTGAAGTAACCAGGGGAGATGTAAGATCTCCTCGCCCAAGAGTCTCTCCCTCAGATCTAATCCCAACACTTTGAGATCCTGAAGCCTCTGCACCCTCTGCCTGAACCCCCTGCAACTGTGAACCTGAAGTTGTGCAAGGTGACCCTGTCACCCCTGAAACTGGTGTACTCAACACTTGAGGCTGTGCTCCCCCTGAAACATTAATCTGTGTCTTCAGAAACATCCTCCTGAAAGATCTACCCTCAAATCTAACATCTTTGCTCACCACCACTCTCCGTTGTGATGGAATGTAGATACGGTAGGCCTTTGAGACCTTTGAGTAACCAACCAAGATCCCATGCTGGGTTGTGGGGTCTAGCTTTGTCCTCTTCTCTTAGGGGACATGAGAGTATGTCAAGCATCCCAAAATCCTAATATGCTCAACATCGAGCCTCCTACTAGTGAAGACATCCTTAGGAGTCTTCTTCCCCAAAATCCTGTGGGGACTCTTGTTCTACAGATAAATTGCAGCAACACTCACCTCAGCCCAAAGGTATAAAGGCAAAGTTTGATCATGCAACAAAGATCTCGTTGCACCTATAATGGCCCTGTTCTTCCTCTCGGCAACCCCGTTTTGCTCGGGGTTGTAAGGCACAGTCATCTGTCTTCTGATCCCTGCACAGTTACAGAAGTCTACAAACTCTGTGGAGGCATACTCACCTCCATTGTTTGACTGCAAGACCTTGATCATCTTTCCTGTCTGGTTCTCCACAAGAGCTTTGAACTCTTGGAACCTCTTGAAGACCTCACTCTTGGACTTCAGGAAATAGATCCAGGTCTTCCTTGAGTGGTCATCTATGAATGTGAGATAATACTCACAACCACTCAAGGACGAACGAGACATGGGCCCACACACATCTGTGTGTACTAAATCCAATGTCCCAGCTGACCTGGTGTCATTGTTAGGGAAAACAGCCTTGGTAAACTTACCAAGCGCACAACCTTTGTGCACATCTTGATTCTCTAAGATGAATTATGGCACTCCTGTCACAACCTCTCTCAGCCCTCCAAGAGCCCCATGATGAAGGCGAGCCATCCTCTGATGCCACAACTCACACAACTGACTGCTATTGTCGCTACTCGCTGCCAAAGCATGCAGGGGATGAAAAAGCAATCTGTATAGTTTCCCATCCCTCACTTCAATCACCTGCCCTGAGGTGAGAGAGGACCTCTTAGGGTGTATGAGGACCTATGTTCCTCTTAAGGACAACTCAAGACCCTTATCCTGGAGGGTGGAAACTAATATCAGATTCTTCTTCAACCCAGGGATGTACAACACATCCCTGAACGAAATGGGTGGCATACTCTCCCTTTGAAAAGTAATTGTGCCACGCCCAACAACTTTGGCAATGGTGTCATCACCAAGAGAAATCTCCATCTTGACCTCTAGATCTCTGAGGTCATGGAAGTGCTCTCTAACACCAGTCATGTGGCTCGAAGCCCCGTTGTCTATGTACCATATGTTGGGTGTTGTCTCAACTCAAGTGCAACAAATAAGGAAGGCACACTCCCTCTCAAACTATGCCTGGAACTCTGCCTCATCTGCTGAAGTTGTTGTACCACCTGACCTATTCTTCCTGTTGGGACATTGTCCAGCATAATGCCCCATCCTCTTACAAGCAAAGCACTTCACTTTTCTCATATCCCTCTTTTGCCCACTACCACTCTCTCCCTGTGGCTTGGACCCCATCTTGGGACACTGTCGAGCACCCTTGTCGACCTTCTTCTTGCCCTTTGTCCAAAGAGCAAGATCCTCATCACCCTTAGATATTTGCTCGTGTCCTGAAGACCGAGAGCTGCATCTCAACTCCTCCTGTATGAAGTTGTCCCAAAGTCTCTCCCAAGTAGGCATGACCTCTCGGGCTACAATGCCTCGTACAAATGAACCCCAAGGTTTGGAAAAGTTGTTTAAAGTTGTCCTCACCATAAAGTCTGGATCCACAATTTCTCCCGCTGTTGCTAACTCATCTCTAATCTGAGTGAATCTGCCAAGGTATGAAGTGATAGACTCTATCTTGAGCATCTGAATGCTCCTGAGTTTATCCTGCAGACCATCTTTCGGTTCTGATTGGGACTCTAGTAAATCTTGCACAATGAGTCTCACATCTCAAAAGCATAGTCTTTCCCAGTCAAGTGCGGTATGTTGTGGTCTCTCATTGCATCACAAATAGTCCTTTTTGTTAGAATAAAAGAGATGTGCTCGTTTTCCATAGACAATATTGCAATATTGTCACCCAACCATAGGCACAAAGGCCACCCCTGAGCACCTTAACCTTGACAGATAGAATAATTTTGGTAGCAGACCAATAACCAACCAAGGCTAGCGCACCAAGCAAGAATAACCAGAAACCAAGCAGAAAGTCCAAACCATAACCAAGAGACCAAGTCCAACCAAAAGCCAAAATCCCAGTTGCAGCAATTGCAGCTGCACTCCCTCTCCAAACTTGTGCACCACTAGTCTTATGCAGTTGTGAGTGAGTGAGTGTCAAATGAGCTCTAGCACCCTCTATTTATACTGCTCTATCTCACTTGACTGGGCCGACTTTTCTTTCTGGAAGCTAATAACTCAATATTAAATATTATCTTGAGCCGACTTATCTTCTAGAGTTATTATCCAACGTTTTAGGGTTTCTCTTGCTTCCCAAAATATTCTAGTCTCACCAAAGGTTACACGCAGAGGTTAATACCTCCCGCAACTACCATAATATCAACAGTGCCTCCTAGCTAGGGAGGTATTAAAAGCAATGGTCTTGAGCACAAACATACCATTCAATCGGTAGCATCATCATAGCCACACAAGCTATCTCATGATCACATAGATCAACTCACGAGCAACATCATCACTATCAGTATCATCTGATAGCATCCATTGCATCATCTCTCAAAGCCATAATTAAGCATGATGCTGAATAAGTCACTCACTCCACAGAGTGATACAAGGACCATTCTTCTAATCCCGACATATGTCCTAGAAGAATGACTATCCCAATAGATGTTGAAAGTTGTGCCATGGGCTACAAATACCATTCCTACAGGAATGTTAGTCTAGGACTATTTTCTAATCGGGTCATATGTACCATAGAGATCCGTCTCTACATATATGCCTTAGAAAATATCGGTCCTAAACCATTTTCCTAATCAAGCCACAATTTTTGCCTTAGGAAAATACCATTTCATGATATGTCAACAAATTGTCAACCTGGACCATTCTCCACAGAGAGAATGCATGTCCACCAACAATCTGTTCTGTCTAGACCATTCTTCGCCTCGAGAATTTCTGGCCACCAACACACTGACCATCCATCTAGTTGGAAATCAACTCCAACACTAGTGGTAGTCTCCATGGCAATCAGAACAATGCCATCCAATAGAACACAACTGTGTCTATTCATAGTAGTATACAACTACTCTCAGCAACACACTGTGACTAACCAGTGACACACAGTCACTACCAGTGGATCACATCCACCACAGTAGCATACAACTATTGTCCAGAGACATACGGTCTCTACAACAATCATATCATCTGATGTTAATCTGCATAAACAATATCATGATACAAACTGAGTCATCTGGGCCATTCTTTCCACTCACATCTATGAGATTTGGAAAAGCATCTGCCCTCGAAAAGTGAAGCATCAGTCATGGACTATCTGGACTATTCTTCTCAAGCATAGAAGAATAATTGTCCCTGATTTTTGAACCTAGACCATTCAACTAACTAGGCCATTCCTCCGACACTAAGCATAGTGCAACTTGGAGAGAATGAGTCCTGCCCTAGGGAATGATTGTCCCTGATTGTTGAACCCGGATCATTCACCTAACTGGGCCATTCCTTCGACACTAATCATAGTGCAACCTGGAGAGAATGAGTCTGCCCTAGGGAATGACTGTCTGAACCATTTCCTAAGGAAATGACTGTCCTGCACCAACCTCTAAAACGGACCATTCTTCGAAACTACTCACAACTATGAACTTCAAAAGAATTACTGCCTGGTGAGGCAGACCATTCTACTTGACCACTACTCAAAGTGACTGCCAAGAAGAATGACTGTCCTAGACCATTCCCCCACACTGGTCACAAGGGGAATCATTGTCTATGGTACATCAACAATCTATCGGACCATTTTCATTATGAAAATGACTGTTCGATCTGGACCATTTTCCGAACAGGAAAATGACTATTCGTTAGAAATCTCGAACCACTTTCCGAACTGAAAAGGAACTGCCTAACCTGGACCATTTTCCGAACTGGAAAATGGCTGTCCATAAATCAATAACATATAGGTGCTCTCTCCCAACCTGGGAGTAATCACTTTCTTTTTGAATGAGGAAGTCGTCTCCACGAGCCCCATCTTGTCCCTTAAGTACACAAACTTTTCATCTTGGAAAGAGGCCTTACCAAAAATCTGCTATCTGCTCATCTGTGGAGATATACTGGAGAACCACTTCTCCCCTCTGGACTTTATCACGAAGAATATAATGCTTGATCTTAATGTGCTTCGACCTGTCATAGTACATCGATTTCTCTGAAACTTTCACATAGCTCTGGTCATCACAGTATATCACAGTCGAATTCAACAGCTGATCAGACAGCCTAGAAAACAACTTACGGAGCCACACTGCTTTTGTACAAGCATCACAAGTTGCAATATACTTTGATTCTACAGTGTTCAGTGCAACAGACTTATGTTTCTTGCTAGCCCATGACATCGCGACAAAGCTCAAACTGAAACATATCCAAGTAGCACTTCTTATGTCATCTGCACTCCCTGCCCAATCCATACAGTTGTATATCATAACTCAAACGTCCCACAAGGCAAATATCCGACTGAGTATTCTCCAAATATATTAACGAGCCAATCAATTTTCGATACAGAGACGAGTCTACTGGATCAAAGTCTCTCAACTTCTTCAGATCTGTCATCATGGGAGTTTTCCATGGATTTGCAATCCATCATCCCAGACTTCTGAAGAACCATTTCAATATACTTCCTTTGGCATAGGAAGATTTCACCATGCTTCTATTGTAAATGACAGACTCTGCACCAAGCTTGTTAGAATCCATACAAGGTCTTCTTCCATCTGCATACAAGGGTCTCTTTTTGGTATTCCTTAGAAACCTTGAGGTTGCTCTACATATGCTTCTTCTTCAATTACTCTGTTGAGAAGAACAATCTTTACATTCATCTGATGTAAACTCCAACCCATGGATACTGTAGGAAATATAATGGCTCAGGTAGAGGTATATCTGGTTACTAGAACAAGTTGTCATCGTAGTCTTCTCCCTCCTACTGGGAGAACCCTCTAGCCCTGAATCTCACCTTGTATTTATCAATGCTTAAGTCTTTTTCACAATTTCTCACATGCATTGTTCTTCATCATAGCTTCCTTCCATTCCTTTTGCTTGACTACTTCTAGTGGGTTCAAACTAGTTCAATTGGTTGTTTTGACTTTTCTTTCTTTCTTGGAATCTTCATGTTCTTCCTCATGTTTCTCTTCAATGTTGGAGTCCATGGAATCTTCTATAGATTACATGCCCTTCTTTCCTGAAGGCTCCAATCTTCTGCCACATGATATAAATGTAGATGGACAACTAAGGATATTCAAGGCTTCTTTTCGAAGAAGACTTCTTCTAGAGTCAAACTGAACACGTTTTGCTTATCATGGCTGCTACTTCCAATGAAGAGCATGGATAGATACTTCATAGTCTTTACGTATTCTTCTTAATTGGATCATATCGTTGGGGATTAGCTCCCTCCTAATCCCAGCTTCATGCCTGAATGAGCAATATGCATGCTCTTCTTTTGCAATTCAGTGATCAACTCCCTCCATCTGAGAGAGTCCATGCTTCCGTCTGCTGCATCTCTCTTTGCTTTCTACAAAGTGTCACAACCATGTTCTGGTTTCCTTTTGATTTTTGACTTCCTTCGAGTCTGACTCCTCTGAGTCTCTTTAAGTTTGTTTCTATCTGTTTTGATTGCTTCCCATCTAGCAGTCGTGTCATCCTTATAAACGTCTTCTATGACAACTTCCACAAAGATTGTTCATTAAACATATTTCACAAGGATACCTGCCCAGAACAAGAACAACAAGAGCAAACAAGAAATATCTATCTAGAGGAGATGTTAGTTCAACTTGCGAACAAGTACAATAAGCATATATATCAATAGTATTCATATGCTAGCAATAATAGAATCTTTCAAAGATTGCTTTCACAATTTGTAATGTAGCAACTATCACCCTTGATATACACAAGTTTGAAGCTTTAACAATTTAATCAAACCTGGAACCTGAAGCCTCAACTACTATGGAGGGTGCGCTTGCTCTTCTGAATGCACTGAATCCAAGATTACAACTTGGACAAGATCTCTAGTACTTTCCCTGCAAACACACTCATGTTTTGCTAGATGATATAACTTAGATAGCATATACAAGTGCATACCTTTGAAACCTTGTAGCATTGTCCAGCTTGTCTTCCAATCTGAATCTAGATACCATCTTGACAAGAAGAGATTAGAAACTCAATCAGAAGATTCAATGATTAGAACAAGCTAGAAACTCTAAAATTTCAACTTTGACTACAAAATCAATTTGACCAGAAGTCAACCTTTGACTTTGACTTTGACCAAAGATTCAAACCCGACGTTTTTGCTAGTTGAGGGTACCAAGAGGTACGCTAGGCTAGGGTGCACTAGGATCTCAAGGAATTAGGTCAAATGCTTCATCATAAGTGCCTGAACACAAGGGTTAGGGTTTCTTGCAACTGCATAATCAGAAAACCTAGCTGCAGTTGTAATTGGTGCCATAACGAGCTTAACAAATAACTTCCCAATCTATCTTCCAGTGGTTAGATTGTCTGCAAATAGTGTGGGCCCATAACCTGTTAGAATAAAAGAGATGTGATCGTTTTTCCATAGACAATATAGCAATATTGCCACACAACCATAGGCACAAAGGCCACCCTCGAGCACCTTAACCTTGACAGATAGAATAATTCTGGTAGTAGACCAATAGCCAACCAAGGCTAGCACACCAAGCAAGAATAACCAGAAATCAAGCAGAAAGTCCAAACCATAACCAAGAGACCAAGTCCAACCAAAAGTCAAAATCCCAATTGCAGCAGTTGCAGCTGCACTCCCTCTCCAAACTTGCGCACCACTAGTCTTATGCAGTTGTGAGTGAGTGAGTGTCAAATGAGCTCTAGCGCCCTCTATTTATACTGCTCCATCTCACTTGACTAGGCCGACTTCTCTTTCTGGAGGCTAATAACACAATATTAAATATTCTCTTGAGTCGACTAGTCTTCTAGGGTTATTATCCAACTTTTTAGGGTTTCTCTTGTTTCCCGAAATATTCTAGTCTCGTCAAAGGTTACACGTAGAGGTTAATACCTCTCGCAGCTACCATAATATCAACACTTCTCGCCTCGGTGTTCTTCTTCCTAAAATCTGCATCCAACAATGGAGATGGAGCAGGTGCAGGAGGAATCACCATGGGAGATTGAACTATATCCCATAGTTCAAGATCCTCCAAGATGAATATGATCTTGATCTTCCAAGGGGACCAGTTGCTAGGTCCGAGTAGCCTCTCCTCTGCCCTCATCTGAAACATCGACATGGTTGTCCATTGAATTCACATTGATGCTACAACTGCAAAAGAGTACAATCTCACTCTTGTCAACACAAGCGTGAAAAGAGACTGTCCAAAATACAACCTCACTCCTATGAACACAGGTGTGAAAAGAGGTTGTCCAAACTCATCCTCACTCATGTCACCACAGGTGTGATAAGAGGTTGTCCACTAACTCCAAAATAGTCCTACAAATTGTTAACAAGCTGTCCCAAAAATCTGCCAACAAGCTGTCAAGAAACTGCCAACTATGTGTTGTAGAAATCAGCAAGTGTTCACCACCGAGGCTCTGATACCATGACGAAAACTGAGGTCCTATGAGGCTGCCAAAACAGGTCTGTCTTTGACCTGAAATTTGGCTCTAAGTTTTATCTTCAAACTGTCATTTGCAGTTGTTTTAGGACAGCAAATAGTTAAGTACTTTTCTGCTCATAATTTTATGGTTAATTGTTCTTTGAGGTGCCCTTGCAAGTGTTTTCGAACCAGTGGTTAGCACATGCAATATACTCAAAACAAGTAACACACCACTTAGATCTTTACAACACTGAAATGCCGATCTACACTCTAAGCATGCATGAAAATAGGACACAAGTATTTTTGGTCAACATGACCCTGGACAAAACCCCCCCGGGGAAAACCATTTTGGAATGAAAGTATATATAATGGTGATCTCAAGTAACGAATACAACAAGGAATACAAAACAATAGAACCCGGTATGATAGCAATCTCCTCTCAAGCTTGTAGCAGAGGTTCCAAGAAGAATGCGCCTAGGAAAGTGCACCCTTCCTCCTTGTTTCCCTATCCACTGAAGTGATGCGCCCTACCTCCTCCTTGGCCCAATGAAGAATCCCTTGCACACAATCAACCAGTTGTGTGCCTCCTCCACCATGAATCAAACAGATCTGAAGTAGCACAAGTCCTCCTAGTGCCTGCTAAGTGCGCGCCCTCCTCCTAGAGTGTGCCCTCCTCCAAGCAATAACTCTCACCAAGAAATAATGAGGATCTAAGCCTTCATGAGTCCTCCATGGAAGGAGGCACCCAAGCTTCCCTCAACCAATGCTTCCATTCCCATCTCCATTGCTCCTCTCAAACTCTCCAAGTGAACAAATGAGTGAATGAGTCTACCTAGGCCCTATGCACCCCTCTTGAACCATCCATAAGGAAACCTAAGATTGGATGGCTAGGATCACTCCAAGCCATCTCTAATCCATGGTTGAGATCTCACCAAAAGTATCTCAACTCAAAACCCACTTTAGGTTAAGTTTCCTAAGTTCACTTTATGTCCCCTCATTCACCCACTTCGTGAATATTCCAACTTGTTGACTTAAGTGAAGTCAAAGTGGAATTAGACATAAAGTACAAGGCACATAGTCCCAATGTATTTCCCTCTTGTGGTTAGAGACCCAAAACCACAAGGGGACCACTTCCCAAGGTACACCAGAACTCAACAATATCCACTCTCCTTTATATTTTCAACTACAATTGTATCTCTATTGAGCTAGGTATAAACACTCCTACTATGCTTTATCATCCTTCTTCATGTCCCCATGCTAAGATTAAGGAGGTGCATTGAAATGATGGTAATCTTTGCATGTGGTCATTTACGGCTAAGCACCCTCTTTATTATGCCTTTTTTTTTTTATTTGACTAGGTCAACCTAGTCACCCTCTTGAGGTGTGTGCCTTTGTTAGGTGGGCCCATAACCCCTTCTTGAAGGAACACCTCACTTGAGTTTTTCATAAATACAAAACTCAAGCTCTCATTTGCATCATCTCATCATATTTATTCATAGTGATTGATTCTATGGTCTACAAGCATGATTCTTTAACCTACGGGCACCATATCTTGTATTTCTCTTCTTTATGGGTTCATCTTCTCTTCTATTTATGATGTGCTTATGGTTCATGTTAATTTAGGGTTTATTGGTGGTTCCATTCGATCATTCTCTCTCTCTCTCTCTCTCGTGATTTCAACAATTGTTAGCCTGCATTTCCCTATACAATCACTAAATCCTTCACCCCCTATGTATTTCACACCGTAGGATATAGTTTTTATCCCAAGTGTGTATTAAATTTTATTTTCCTCCTAGCCTTATCTCTTGATGAGGTGTTGGTATGAGAGCAAATTTAGCTCAAGATATGGTTACACCATTGTACTATATATTTTTATCATTGATGTGAATATAATTGAAAGGGTTATGCCTTTTCTGCCACTTCTCGTGTTCTTCTTTATTTCTGTGTTTGCTAATTGTTATTTTTACAATTAGCTCCATTTGTTTCAATGTGGGTAATTGTATTATGTAACTATGGTTTTAGGCCTCATTACCATTAAACTATGGTTTGGTGGGTCATTTTACTTGATCATGTTAACAATCGAAAATAGACAATGAAATTAAACACCATATAATTGACATGAGCATTTTTTCCTAGTCTCTATATACAAGTCCCAATATTGTAGCATTATGTGAATTCTAAGTGACGAGATAGTAATGCATGTAACAATACTCATAATTTGGAACCCATATTTCTGGTTGACAGTTGTATATCTGTATGGTTAAGCAGAACCTTATCTAGTAGATTTGACTAAGAAAAATATATGATGACTAGGTAGAGTGTATTGGGATTGGAACTAATACACAATTTTAGGGTTCCCAATATTCTTAAATAAATAGAAATCCAGCCAAATGATTCATCAAATCCTTCAGGTTGTCAACATCAGTTTCACAACTGAATTCATATTTATCCCAATTTTAAATTTATCAATCAATCAAGTTGCTAGTTCAAAAATAAAATTCAGACAAACACACAAACATTCTAATATGTGTGATTTAGTAAAAGTCACAAGAACATAGCAATAAAATTCAACCAACCTGTCTCACACCTAGAGCAGCCTGCAATGGTGTCATAGAATCATAAGGGAGCTGCATAAAAATCAAGGAAAACATTATTTTAAGTGTCTTATAGAACTTCATGTTTTTTTTCAAATGCTATGCATGTGATGGAGTGGCTTCAAAATCAAAATTGTACTATGATGAATACCTTTGCTGTCAACAACTCCCATAAGACTATTGCAAAGCTGAAAACATCTGCTTTCTGATCATATGGTTGATGATTGATAACCTACACCAATGAAAATGAAAATTGCATTTCAGAGTTTTATGTTGGGACAGTAAAATCAGTTTTCAGTCTAGGATAGTTCACATTTACTTGAATGAAATCATGATGATATTAAATTTCTAAAACACACAAGTCTTTGATTATAAGACCATTGCCAAGCTGAAACCATCTTCTCTGTGATCGTATGGTTGATGAGCAATAACCTATACCGATGACAATAAAAATTGCATTTTCAGAATTTTATGTTGTCACAATAAAACCAATTCCTGGTCTAGGTAGCAGTTCAGATTTATTTGAAAAAAATCACGAACACTATACACAAGAAGATTTTGGTTATTGTGATCAATGACAAACTGTTGATATCTATGTTCCTGGAACCACCCTCCCCAACACCTGGATCCATAGGATCTATATCCTGCAGGGATACAGATGAGATACCTACCTATACAGGACACAGGATGGATCTGTACCAGATATGACTGGCTTTGGGAATTCTATCCAGTATACATTAAAACAGTCAAAAAAAGCAGTGTTCCACGGGGATGTGTCCCTCCGGGTGGGGGTCATGGCCCCCACGTTTCCCACATCCCTGGGACGGGGGGACTCCTGGGGGGACGTTTCCCCACATCCCCTTTTGGGGAGACACAGGGGTACATGGAGGGGACACGACTCCCCAAGGTGGGGGACAAGTCTCCTCAAAAGGGGGAATCCTGAGTATCCCCCCTTGAAAAGGGGGACTTCTGGTTGTCCCCCTGAAATTTTTTGTCTAATAAGGCTTAAAAAAGAAAAAATTAAAAAAACAAATATATATATATATATATATATATATATATAAGATAAAAGTAAAAACACAATTAATTTATTAAATTTTAAAAGCTAAATAATTAAAACACAATTAAATCTTAAAAATTAAAACTTAAAACACAATTAATAACTTATAAGTTATCATATGCCATCTTATAACTTATATAAGAGTGACTCTAAACCAAAGACAGATAGTGACATTCCCTTTGATGGTCCGCATGGCTTCACGCAGGAGATGGATGTAGAAGACCGGTCAATGAGATTGACTCCATGATGGTCATTTTAAAATTTATTTTCAATGTTCATTGTTTTTTCAATTTTAACTTTTGAGTCTTGACTCTAGATACTGATGACCTCAAACCTTGACTCGTCACTCTTTACTATTTTAAATTTTTGAGTTTGAGTAATTCCAATTTACTATTTCAGACTTTAGTATCTACTATTTAGTATTTTGCTTAGTACTAAATAATTAGATTCTAGAATGATGAATTTAATTTTTAAATCAATGTATCAATATTTATTATTTTACTATTTTTGTTTCAACTTTCATTTATGATTTATGAATCAATGTATTTTATTACTGAACTTGAATTTGAATTTTAAATCATGTTTAATAGTTTATATCATTTACAAATTTGAATTTTCAATTTACTAATTTAGTAGTATTTAGTATTTACTGATGAATTTGCATGGGATGAACATTGAATTGTTATTGTTGAGATTTTATCATTATTATTTTTATTTTTAAAAATTTTTATTTTTTATTTTTTATATTATATATGTGATGTCCCCCATCCCCCATTTCCCTAAAATCCCTAAAATTTGGGGGTACTTCCACACATCCCCCCTGTGTGCCTCCCTGCACCTGCGTCCTCTGTCCCAGAGACTTGGTAGAACATTGAAAAAAATGAACAAAGAAACACCCATGATTAAAGAAACTAAACTATAAACAAAGCCCTAGCACCTCATTTCACACCAAGTTTGCAAGGTTTTCAGTTATATTTCCAAAATCATGAATAGTAAATTTTTTGTGTTTCATGGTATTTGTTTTGCATGTATATGTTTTATATGTATCTTAATTTTTGTCATTTCCAAATGTATTGTTTCCAAAATTTTCTAAAAATATGTAGTATCCAGGAGCTCTCTCTATCTTACACTCCCCCTAGAATTGTACAACCGGGTCTGCTCAGTCCTGGGCATGCCATGGAGGATATCATCCACAATTGCTTCGGCCCTTTCACAGTGACTGATGACTATGACAGTGAGCCCGCATCTCGGTCCCATCCCTCCTCCTCAACCATCAGGACAAGCAGGCTTTGACATCCTTTCTCTCTCCTTCCCATACAGTTCTGAAATCTCTAGTCTCTGCCCTTCTTTATGTATCATTACATGCACATTAGTACTATTTCTACACTGCAAGTTTATAGCTCATAGCTAGATACTTAGGTATGGTTCCTCTCTCTTTGATTCTTGCATTCGCACTCCCACATTGCATTTACACTGGAAGCATCCATTAGTCCCATTGGCCTACTTTTTTGGCCATTTGGTGGACATTAATATAGTTATTTTATCTTATTATGTTATGTATCTGAATCCACATCTATATCCATATCCATATCTTGAGTCAAGGTTGTTGGGAGCGGGGAGCAGGAGTAGGAAGCGCAATTTTCAAAAATATCCAGGAGTGGGAGCGTTTTTTATATCAAACATATTTTAATATATTTTGACATGCAGAATGTTGAATAAATTGAAAAAAACATGAAAACAAAGATATAAGTTCATTTAACTATTGGATTAGTGATGATGATTAAAGCATCAACCATTTGGTACACATATAACATCAATCATAAAAATTTGGCTAGATAAAAATGTGTTATCTTCTTCATGGAGCATCCTAGTAACTAGATAAGTTGATGTTATGATGGTTATTTGTCACTAGGAGGGGGTGTCCTACATGTTTCTCATGTGTTGGATGTGTGATGGGGGGTATACTTGATGATTGGATGGAGCTAGCACTTTCTTATGTCAATTTCTTCTATGATGTTTCTATAGTGGGGTGAGGCATGTTGCCTTTGTGGGATTTTCTAGACATCACCTAGAGGGAAATATGTCTGACGATGATAGTACCCTTGTTGATGTACTTTTTTTCTAAGTCTGAATTAGAAAAGGGGGGCACTACATATATTTTGGTGATGTAGCCTGTTCCTAAGGTTGGATGATGTATTTTGATGTAATGATCCCTCGGTGGTGGTGCACCCTAGGTTGGGATTTATGTTTTATTGGTATAATGGAGGGGTTTTGCTAGGGAGAACATCTTTTATTTGCATGGTACAACAATTTGATGTAGTGCACCCCCTCATTGGCACATATCTGTTAAGTTTAGTGTTGTTATTAGGTTATTTCCAAATTACATGAGCATTCAATGCATTTCCAAAACAACAACATAAAGAGGATCACTGAAAGAAACACAATCACAAGGTACGCAACATTTTATCTTGGGAAACCCTCATGGGGGAGAAAACCCAGCAAAAACTTCCTCAATAATAGATTGCCAATACAATGTCAAGACTAAGACCAAAACACCAAGAATAAACAAAGACTGAGCAATGCGCCTCTCTTCTCCTTCCTCCTGCAACTGCCTTCAAGATATGCGCATTGGATGAGTGAGAGTGAGTGTGTGTAAGTGAGACACCATCCTCACATATAAATACTAGTTGAGGAGGCGCTAGGGTTATGTCTCTTCACATGGTAGGGCCGACTTCTTATAGAAGTGGTTAAAACCACTTTATAAAAACTAGGGGCCGACTTTACAAATACCACCATATAAATATGGTTTGACCAATCCACAAAAGGGGATTTGATCTTATACAAGACCCGACATGATCAATCCGCAAAAAAGGATTTGATCTATAAGATAATAACTCAAATATAATTAGAATATTCTTCGAAGTTACAATATTTCAACAATATGTTCATCGTGATTTAATCATTTAGGGATTATTAGAGGTGGGCTATGGTTATTAACCTTTGTGCACACATGTTGAGGATGATTCAACCATTCAAGAGGTGGACTATGGTTATTAACCTTTGTGCACACATGTTGAGGATGATTCAACCATTCAAGTGGCTTGTTGACCCTATTTATTACACTTGGCAGTTTGTTGAAGAAGCACCCTACTTTATTTGGCATATTTTCACACTTGAAGAGGTCTATTTGGAGGTTATTTGGTAGGGAGCAATTTCCCCCCCCCGAGAACACGCTCCCTGAAATCGATCCCAGACAAGCGCATGTGGGAGGGCACTTCATGCAGGGGGGGGGGGGCGCTCCCCCGCAACGTAGTCCTGAGAATTCCTAAGATGAACTAAAATTTGATTTTCTACCCAAGCAAGATTCATGAATGAAATTGAGTTCTTACATTAAAAGAGATTAGCACATACCTTATTACAGATATACTCAAGTAACTTTTGTCGTGTCCCATGAAACAAGTTGTAGCAATAACAAAACAAAATTCCCGATGTTGAGCACTAGTGTCCCACACTTTTATATTAAGGGAAAAAGTTATCTCTTACTCTGTACACGTTTAATATACTTTCATGACGTAGTTTGGTTGTCTTAAGCACAATCCATTCTTCTTTGGAGGGGGCAAGGTGTTACTAATGGTAGATCTGGTTGGGTCATCATGTTAATCTCAAACATTGATCTCGGTAAATTTAGATTAACTTCCACAAGAAATGAACCTCGGTTGCCTGAGTTGGGATGGAAGCACTGGAATGCTCCAAATCCCCATCACTATAGTGCCTTCTATGATCAAACAAAGAATTGCAAAATAGCTTTTCATTCTGGCGCCCATATATGTTTGCCAAACTGATCCATATGAGACTATGCGTGGTATTGTATTTGCACACAAGAGAATACTGAAACAATCAGAAATTAATTGAAGTGAGATATCCATTAATGTTCATTAATAACTATTAACAACTAATGGGACTGTCAAAGTAGGTCATAGATAACAATAAAAAGGAGTGCTAATCGTGATAATAAAAGGGAGTGCACACAAGAGCTCTCTAGAATCAACATGCAAAATAAAGAAACAAGTGATAATCGTGTCTAAGCTAGGCAATCACTATCCACACTTGAGTTCTAATTTCCAATGCCAAGCAGAAGGTGGTAGTAAGAGAGATTCTTGTCTTCTACTGCTCTCCCTGCATAGCACAGTTGGACTGATGGACTATGATGCATTTAGTCATGGCATCACCTGAAGAAAAGCCTGTCAAATGACCTCTTGTTGGGCACTAAGTTCAAGGTACTTTCAAACTGTTTTCCTTGCTGTTTTAGGACTGTTTTCTCGCTGTCCAAAACAACCAACAAATCTGAACTTTACCCACTCTGAAATCTGCCCTTAAGCTTTGATTTGATGCTCTTTAGTGCCTCTTGTTATAAGGTTTAATGATGGATAGTTTTGCTGTCCAAGTTAGCCTTCTTTAACATGCATTAAACATCAAATACACCTCTAGGATCTTTAACAACCTACAACTGAAAATACTAAGCAAACCATGACAAATGAACACGTGTTTTTGGTCAACATGACCCTGGAAAAACCCCCATGGGGAAAACCAATAAGAGAGATAGATATATTATGGAAATCTGAAAGTAAATTCTACAACAAGAAAAAATACAAGGGAACCCGATACAAAGACAAGCTCTTCTCAAACACACAATGGAGTCCCTTGAACGTGTGCCTGCTAGATGATGACTTGCGCCCCCTGTTGGTTGCCACATGCATGGAAGCTAGCGCCCTTGACTCGTGCGCCCCTTGCTTCCACAAAGCTCCCAACTAAAATAGCGCTCCAAGCCAACTAGTATGCATCCCTCCTTGCCTTAGTGCGTACCATCCAAAAGCAAATGTGCCCCCAAATACAAAAGTGCACCCCTTGACCTTTGCTTGTGCACCCTTGCAAGCTAGTTGCGCCCTCACTCCAATGAGTGCGCCTTCCTTCTAGCTCACTCTCCACGGGTGTAGAACCTCAAACTTGAGCGCCCTTGCCTCCCACAAAGGAGTCTACACAAGCTTCGATGCTCTTCCTTCAATGGTGCGCCCCCTTTCTCTCCAAACCCTCACTTCCTCTCCTTCACTCCAATTTCAAGAGTGAACAATGAGCCTCCTTTTCCCTCATTTTCCTCCTTTAGCCTAATCTCAAGGCTAACCTAGAAAACCAAGGGCCCGGATTATATCTAAGCCTTTCTCCAAAATGAATGGATGAGATTAGATCTCATCTTTCACTTAAGTTTCCATAGTTCACTTTATGTTCATTATTTCAGACTTAAGTGAAATTAATGTCACTTTATGACTTAAGTGAATAAAGTCACTTTAGACTTAAGTGAATAAAGTCAAAGTGAAATTATAACATAAAGTACAAGCATGAGGATCAAATTTTCCCCCTTTGTGTTTAGAGACTCACAAACACAAGGGGACCACTTTCCAAGGTACCCAAATCTCAACATCACCTATAGTTGTTTTGTCTATGGTATACTCCAAATATACAAGAAGCATTAACACATCCTAATGTGTTGAAATATCACCAATGCACAAACCAACACTAAGTTCAGATAATAATCAAATAACTATGCTAACTCTATGCACAAAACCCAATCAAATACACAAGAAACCAATATCGTCGGTTCTAATAGAGTCGATAAAGATCTTATCACTATCTAGGTATTTACAATATGATACAAGGCTCTCACATGATTTCCTTTTCCTTTACAGTCAGAACCTATAAAGACAATCTCAACAAGACACCATCACACCATTTGGTACCACAGGTAATTCCCAAAATGCACACAAATACAACAAATCATCCTAGAAGGTGTATAAGTGCATGTGCATAAAGAATACATCCAAAGACATAACATTATCCATTAATCAAGGGCACGAGGGAATTTCGACCCGAGAGTGTATTCTGACACAACACTCATTGGCCTTAAAAAGATGCACCATCCTAAAGCACGCGTGGCTTGATACAAATTTGGCTCTTTAAATGGAAGAAATGATGAAGAGCTTAAGGAAGCGTTGATGATATAGTGGACTGTTGATGTATTGAAAAAGCCAATGCAAGGTCGGAAATTGTAGACCAATTATAGGCTACATGTTAACACTCTAAAGCTAAGGAAGTTGGCGTAGAATCCAAATTGGGACTAAGTACTCTTTAAATACAAGAATTCAATTGCAAAGCAAAACATAAGTGAAATCTACTAAATTTCGAATAAATAAAAGGTTGAATTGGCACAATGTAAATCCAACTGCATTTGAACCAAGAATTGGACAACGCAACTTTGTTAGGAAGTCGAGGAGGCAACAATGATATTTTGAGCTAGCTTCTAAAATGTCTTCATCTCTGTTCCAAAACATCTAACCCCTTTGTTGGGCACACATTGTCAACTGTGAGGTCATTTAGGTGAAGGGAATCTACAAAGTTCATCATCAAAAATCATCTGGAGGGCACACATGGTTGATTGTAATGCCATTGTGCACTAGAGTGTGGCTACTACTGGGAATTGTTGGAACACGTGAGCACAGATGCATGGATTGTCTATATGACGTCAACAAAAGTAGTCAGAAAAATCTTTATGCATATGAATCTCTGAAATATCTAGAACGTGGCATTAGAGATTATAACAAGAAAACTCGTATTCACTGAGAAATGAATATTTCTAAGTATTAATATTTAATTGAATAATGAAAGATGATGCTTACACTAGCCTCGTGATGGTTTCTATATAGCATTGACTGGTCACGAGGTGAGGAGGTACGTGCCTCTTGATTAAATTAATTGATATTAATTATTATTACAATTTTATTGTATTTATTAATATCATTTTTATGTTTGTAACATTGTTACCCTCTTAATATTTTGCTTTGTCCTCAAAGCAATGGTAGGGATGGGTATTGTCGGAGGAATTGTTCGAACTCCCATGATGAATCTTCTTGTGGAAGGTTTTTCCATTTGATCAGATATTCCTTTATGGTTCTAGAACGTAACACCTTTTCCTTCGTGGCAAGAATACCTTCTGGTTCTAAAATCATTTTTCCTTCGTCATCGAATTCAAGGATTTTTGTTTGCACTGGTTGATCTTGTCCAAGCATTTTTTTCAAGACATGAAACGTGGAAGACATTGTGGATGTGACAATTGTCTGGCAACTCCAATCTATAAGCTACTTGGTTAATTGTTTTGTTAATTTGAAAGGGTCCATAGAATTTTGGGGCTAATTTGTTCTTCCCTTGTTGCTTAAGGGATAATTGTTTATAGGGTTGGAGTTGTACAAACACCCAATCACCTTCTTCGAATTCTCTTTCTGACCTATGTTGGTCTGCTAGTTGTTTCATTCGATTATGAGTTGTTGCTAGGTTCTCTTTTAATATTTGTATGATATTTTGTTCTTCCTCTAGCTTATTTTTTACTGCTTGGACCTTAGTATTTATTAGTGCAAACTCCTTCCATTTAGGTGGTTCGTAACCATATAAGGCTTGGAAAGGAGTCATTTTAGCGGATGTGTGATATGTAGAGTTATACCACCATTCGGCTAAGTGTAACCATTGAGACCATTTATTTTTCTTATCTGTCGCAAAGCACCGTAGGTACGTTTCTAAGTATTTATTTATAATTTTTGTTTGTCCATCTGTTTGTGGATGATAGGCGGAGCTCATATTAAGATATATTCTTGTATTTTTGCAAAATTCTTTCCAGAAATTTCCTTTAAATTTTGCATCCCTATCGCTGACAATTACCTTTGGAAACCCATGTAACTTATAAATGTTTTTGAAAAAAACATTTGCAATTTGTTTTGTTGAGTCGGTTTTTCTTACTGCCATGAAATGTGCATATTTGGTTAATCTGTCAACCACCACAAAAATTGTATCCTTCCCCTCAGACATGGGTAGCCCTTCAATGAAATCCATTGAAATTTCTTCCCATT
>SNQJ01S0022826.1:222477-240153 GCA_010110895.2 Picea sitchensis
GCACTAGTCTTCTAGGGTTTGCAAGCACCCTCTTGTGTGCTAGGTTTTCTTGGTGGTGAAGGTCTTTCTCTTGAAGAATATAGCAAAGGATTTGGCTGGGTTTTCTTCCCTTGTTGAGAAGGGTTTCCCAAGATACTTCTTGTTTTCTTGTGCATGGTGTTTCTTCTTGTGATCTTGGTTGCTGCAACATAATTTTTTATGGTTTAAGTTAAATGCTAAAAAGGAATGAACTTCATGCTTAAACCTTGTTTATTGAAAAATCAACATGGAATCAGAGCATAGGTCTTGAAGAACCCATTGCACAATAACAACTTTCAACCATCCTCTCTCTCTTGCAGAAACCGTACGACTCTCCTAGGGTTCCCAGAAAATCCGTATGGCCTACCCTTCTGGGTGTTTTCAGCACTTGGCACTTGGACGTTGGGGCTGAAAAGAGCATAGGTGTGTACAACCTCCTTCAACGCACCTCCAACAAGTCTCAAGCTGCAATTCCGAGCATTGACCTTTTGGCCCTAGGGTTAGTAGGGTTTCGCTAATTTTTGCAGAAAATTTCAGAATTGGGTTTTTACAACTCCTTTAAGGAGCTATTCAACTTACCAGTGCTATCATATCCTTCAAAGGCTTATTGTTGGCAGTCAGAAGTCCAAGAAAACCTAAAAGTGCTAGCCTAGCCTAGCCGTTAGGTTTTCTAGCCTAGTTGATAAAGGTTTGTGAAGAATCCAAAATTAAAATGAGCAAAATCATGATGGGAGGCAAGTTTGATGGTTCAAGCAAACTTAGTTCCAGGAAGACAAGACCTCAAGGAGATGAAGACATCAACATCTCAACACTCTCAGGTATGGTCCCTACCAATGATAATACTTGGTTAATTGATAGTGGTGCCTCCAGGCACATGAACGGTCTTAGAGATCACCTAACACATTTTTTTGAGAAAGAGACATATCTACATGTTGTCCTTGGAGATGATGCCAGATATAATGTAAGAGGAGTTGGAACTTCTACCGTCCAACTAGATTCAGATATGCAACTTCAATTAAAAGAAGTACTATATGTACCCGGAATGAGGAGGAACCTTGTCTCTATTTCTGCCTTGGAAGACAAAGGCTACAAGGTTACTTTCTCAGAAGAAAGAGTTCTTGCATGGCACAAAGACTCTCATATAAATTCTGCCAAGGAAATTCGTGTCCGAGAAAACAACTTGTATAGATTAACCATCAAACCAGTCGAGGCCCTGCTACATGACACTATCAACTTAAGTGAGCTATGGCATAGAAGACTTGATCACATTCATTATAGAGCACTTCCAGCTCTAGGGAAAATGGTAACATGTCTACCAGAAATACAGATTCAACATAAAGGTGTTTGCAAAGGTTGTGCTCTTGGAAAAAATGTTAAAGGATCCTTCTCAAGTGGTGACAATAGATCCAAGGAAATCTTGGACTTGAAACATTCAGATGTGTGTGGGCCAATGATTGTTGCATCTCTGAATGGGTACTTATTGTTGAAATTAGTGCAGCTGCAAGAGCCATTCTCTTGGACAATGGCATGAGACCTTAGCTGTGGACTAGGGCCCCCAACACACTCCTAGGGTTTCTTGGTATGAGACCAAGGAGTGAGTGCCATGGCAAAAGACCCTTGAGAGGGCCCCCAGTAGATGACTGGGGTTCTTGGTCTAAGACCAAGCAGTAAGACCCTAGATGTGTTCTAGGGCCCCTCGATGTGTTCCAGGGAATCCTTGCCCAGTGCTTGGATTGATCCTTGGTGGTTGGTATAAGTCCCTAGATGTGTTTAGGGCCCCTGGATGTGCTCCAGGGAGCCTTTGCTTAATGCATAGGTTGATCCTTGGGCTTGTACCTTGGTGGATAAGACCCTAGATGTGTTCTAGGGCTCCCAGATATGTTCTGGGGAAACCTGGTCTTTGACCAGGTAGATCTTGGTGTAATACCAAGTTGTGTTGATGTGTGATCCTCTTCCTCTCTCCCGGGATGGTCCATGAGACCTAGGAGAGTCTATGAAGATGGGCATGACCACATTGTGTGATGTACCCCTTATGTGGTGATGATAAAGTTTATTGGTCACCATGAGACTCATATGGACATGTTTTGCCATTAAGGAACCCCCCTTGACTTTATCTTAACCCCTTGATTAGTTTTCCCTCTTGGTTTATGAAATTGGGTTTTCGTTTTGTGTGAATGGGATTTTAATTTTGTGATTGGGGTTTTAATATGAAATTAGAATATTAATTAATATTAATTGACATATTAATTGACATATTAACTAATATTTATATTAATAATATGTCAATAATTAATTATTATTTTAATACCCTAAACCCCTCTCCTCAAACTATAAATTAGAACCCTTCCTAGTCTTTTCTTACACACTCACTCTCTCATTCTTCTACAAGCCGCGACTACTGCAGTGACATTTCCCTCTTGATTATTGTGGCCTCCTCACTTGTTCAAGTTTCAGTTCTGTGTTTTGTATTGGCTGGAAGGTTCCACCTTGGAGTTTTTGCTGGATGTTTCTTCTCTGTGGTGTACAATGCTGCTGGAATTGTCTTCATTTGTAGATCTGTCCCTTTCCTAGCAGCCGAACCAATCTTCAGTGTCAGATCAACCCTTTTCCTAGCTGCCGAGCCTGCTGTAGGGTTGTCGTCTCCCTCCCTGGTCATCGATCCGTGTGTCGAGGAGCCGCGACCATCTTCTGGGCACCCTCCTTGGTTGTACTTACCTTCTCTAGCAGCCACTTGGAGTATCTTGAGTCCCCTGTGGGGGTTTTCTCTATGTACAATCTAGTTTATTGAGTAAGAGGGTTTGCTGTTGCATTTTTCTCATTTGTCCAAATCCATTACTGTACTATCATTGGAGATTGAAGGGTTTGCTGTTTGAGTTATTTGCTGCCAAGACTTTGAGTTTTTGTTATCTTCCTATTGGCAAAACAATCCTAGAGTTCTCTTTGACAGAGATCAAACCCTAAGAGGTTTGATCCATGAACCTGAACTATATCTGAGCATATTTTACAGAGGCTTACATTCACATGTGTGTCAGGTACATCTCTCATTAATCCAAGAGGTAAGCTTTCAGATCTATTTGTTTCAGTTTCAGATATATTTGTTTCAGTTTCAGATCTATTTGTTTTATGCTCAGAAATATTTAATTGTTTCAGGTCTGCTTGTTTCACACTCATAAATATTTGTTTGTATCAGATCTGTTTTTATGTTTCCTTGTTTATGCTGATCTAGTAAATATAATTTTTTTTAAGGCTTTATTGTTTTGAATTTTCCCTATTTCTAACACTTATACTATGTACTCTTCATAGATGCTCATGTTGATTTTTCAATAAGCTAGGTTAAGCATGTAGTTCATTTCAATTTCATCATGTCTTAACCATAAACAAGAATGTTGTAGCAACCAAGATCACAAGAAGAAACACCATGCACAAGAACACAAGAAGTATCCTGGGAAACCCTTCTCAACAAGGGAAGAAAACCCAACCAAATCCTTTGCTATATTCTTCAAGAGAAAGACCTTTCACCACCAAGAATGACTTAGCACATAAGAGGGTGCTTAAACCCTAGAAAACTAGCGCCCAAGAGAGGTGCACACCTTTTCCCAAGTATAAGTGTTTGCTCAAATGTCCAAACTAACAAGAAAGATATGATTCTACAATGGAGAATCATCCCTTACTTATATTAGACTTGACCAATCAACAAAGGCGTCTATTGGCTCAACAGGGCCGACCTGTCTAAGTCACTTTATATATTATTATTATCATTATAATTAATATTAATATTAATATTAATTATCTTTTACATTTATTATTAATCACATTAAGGTGGGGCCGACCTGTACCCTTTATATAAAAATTAGGGATACAGGCAGGTCTGACTGTTGAACAACATATAGCAAAGGATTTGATACACCCACTAGTGCTCATCCACTAGGGGCACATCCATAGGGATGTCATAGCTCTGATTTACTGCATGCACAGAAGAACCAAGTATTCACATGTTCACCTATGCTCATCCATAGGCACGTCCACTCTACAGATCTGCTTTCCCATTGCCACCGACAGGAGAATCATCTGGAGTCTTCTAGTCAACTCTGCTGCTCAAAGGTGGCTAATACATCATCTTCATTTCTGTTCTCATGACGATGCACCCAACACTTTGGGATTTGACATGTTCACCTTGTGCTCAGCCACAGGCACGTCCTAACTCAACAAATTGCTTTTCCACTGGATAATCATCTGGAGTTCTTCTCAACTCTTTGAATGGAGGAGATCATCTCTACGTTCCTAGCTCTGTCTCAGGTAGGAACCACGTACTCTTCTTAGGGGCTTTCTCTCAGGTTTGTAAGCTGAGAGAAAGACTTCCATAGCTGCTATGTTCCACATCTCACAGATTTGTAAGCTGAAGGATGTCTCCCATAGTTGCATTCATCAACACTCCCTCTCAGCTAGGGAGGCATTTTCCATCAGGCCAAGTTTCTCACGGAAATACTCGAACTTAGTCTTGGCAAGTGGTTTAGTGAAGATATCTGCAATTTGTTCATGAGTAGAAAGATACTGTACACGAACTGTCTTCCTCTACAACATGTCTATGATACAGTGATACTTGATTTCAATATGTTTTGATTTGTCATGAAATACTGGATTCTTGGAGAGCTTTGCACAACTCTGGTTGTCACAATGAATAGTCGTCGGATCCATCTCATGATCGAACAAGTCTGTCGAAAGTTTGCGAAGCCATACAACTTCACGAACTGCCACACTCAGTGCAATGTATTCTGCCTCTGCTGTACTCAAATGTACAGAGCTTTGTTTTCTGCTTCACCAAGAAACCATGGCTGATCCTAGGGTGAAGAAACTACCTGAGGTGCTCTTTCTGTCTACTGCACTTCCTGCCCAATCTGCATCGACATATCCTTCCAGAGTTAGGTCCACATTGGTTGCATATCTTAGGCCATAGCCAATTGTGCCTTGTAAGTATCTCAATACGTGTTTTGCAGCTATCCAATGTGTCTGTTTTGGTTGGCTCATAAATTGGCTAAGCACATTTACTGCATAGCAAATGTTTGGTCTAGTGTTAACCAGATACATCAAAGATCCAATGAGTTGTCGATATAAATGTGGATCTATGTCTCCTGAATCGGTGTCATTCATTTTCTTTAAGTCCATCACCATTGGAGTAGGCATGGATTTACAATCTGTCATTTTGAATCTTTTCAGTATCTCCAAAGTATATTTTCCTTGACTTAGGAAAATCTCATCTGATCTCTGCCATACTTCGAGTCCCAAGAAATAATGCATTTGGCCCAAATCCTTCATTTCAAATTTGGCAGTTAATGCCTGCTTGCATTCAACAATGAGTCTCTCTGAACCGGTGATGAAAAGATCATCCACATATAGAACTAGAATCAAACACTCATTGCCATCAATGCGATAATATAGGTTTGGGTCGGTTGTGCTTTTGTTGAAACCCAAACTCATCAGGAAACCATCCATTTTCTCGTACCAAGCACGTGGTGCTTGTTTTAGATCGTATAGGGCTTTCTTCAATCTGCATACATGAGATTTTTCGTTGTGTGTAATGAAACCCTCTGGTTGTTCAATATAGACTTCTTCCTCAATTTCACCATTGAGAAAAACAGTCTTTACATCCATCTGATGTAACTTCCAACCTATGGAAGCAGCTTGTGCAATGATAGATCTAATGGAGGTATATCTGGCTACTGGTGCAAATGTCTCGTCATAGTTGACACTCTCTATTTGTGAGAACCCTCTCGCCACAAATCTTTCTTTATATTTTAAAATGCTTCCATCAGCAGCATGTTTGATTTTGTAAATCCATTTGGAAGTCACTACAGACTTTCCCTCTGGTCTTGGGACAACATTCCATACATCATTCTTTAGTATAGATTGGTATTCTTCAGTCATGACATCTTGCCATACTTGCTCACCTGAGGATTCTCCATGACAAGTTGGCTCTGAATCAATAATGTGAGTCAAGGATGAAAGGTAGCTTGAGAATCTCTTAGGCCTCTTGCTTTCTCTGGTTGCTCCTTGTGGGGCTTTATGCCCTTCTCCTTCTTCTAAAGTTTGTCGAGCCCAAGCAGGTCTTTTATGTCCAACTGTGATGTCTATGGGTATATTACTTGGGGCAACCGAATTTGCTGGAGTAACTGGGTCAAATGGTGTTGTTGGCTCATCTGGAACAATATTTGTCTCCCTCTGAACTGCTGAATGAGGAGGAGGTATTGTTTCACCATCTATTTCCATCTGAGCTTCTCTGGATTTCTGGAAGGCTACTTCTTCTTCAAAAGTAACATCTCTGCTTACTTCAATTTGTCTCTGACTTGGGATGTAGATTCAATATGCTTTTGAGGATTCACTGTATCCTACAAATGTACCCTTTCTTCGTGAAGGTTCTAGTTTGGATCTCTTTTCTTTGGGTACATGAAGGTACACTGAACATCCAAATATTTTGAAGTGTCCGATCTCAGGCTTCACTTTGGTGAATGCTTCTTCTAGAGTAATGTTCTTCAGGATTTGATGAGGACTACGGTTTTGAACATATACTGCTGTCATACATGCTTCTGCCCATAGAGTCATGGGAAGACTTTGATCATGTATCATTGCTTTAGTTGCCTTAATGATAGTTTTGTTCTTCCTTTCAGCAACCCCATTTTGTTGAGGATTGTACGAAACTGTGAGCTCCCTCTTGATCCCTGCTTCAATACAAAAACTGATGAATTCTTTTGAGGTGTATTCTCCTCCATTGTCTGATCTCAATACTTTGATTTTTCTCCCGGTCAGGTTTTCAACCTGAGCTTTGAATTCTTGGAACTTGGCAAGGACTCCATCCTTGTTCTTCAGGAAGTAAATCCAAGTTTTTCTGGAGTGATCATCTATGAAGAGTACATAGTACAAGTACCCATTTAAGGATGCAACAGTCATTGGCCCACATACATTTGAATGTATCAAGTCCAAGATTTCCTTGGATCTGTTGTCATTGCTAGGAAAGGATCCTTTAAGATTTTTGCCAAGGGCACAACCTTTGCAAACACCTTCATGCTGGATTTGGATCTCTGGTAGACCTATTACCATTTTCCTTAGAGATGGAAGAGCTCTATAATGAATGTGAGCAAGTCTTCTATGCCATAACTCACTCAAGCTGATAATGTTATGTGATAAGGCTTGAACTGGTTTGATGGTCAAGCTGTTTTCTCTGACACCAATTACTTTGGAAGAGCTGATATGAGAGTCTTTGTGCCATGCAAGAACTCTTCCTTTTGAGAAGGTAATTTTGTAACCTTTGTCTTCAAGGGCCGAAATGGAGATAAGATTTCTCTTCATTCTGGGTACATATAGAACTTCTTCTAGTTTAAGCTGCATTTCTGAATCTAGTTGGAAAGCAAAAGTTTCAATCCCTCTCACATTATATGTAGCATCATCTCCAAGGACAACATGTAGATGTGTCTCTTTCTCAACGAAGTGTGATAAATGATTTCTAATACCGGTCATGTGCCTAGAGGCACCACTGTCAATTAGCCAGGTATTGTCATTGATGGGAACCATGCCTGAGAGTGCTGAGATGCTGATGTCTTCATTGCTTTGGAGTTTTGTACTGAGCTTGCTTCCCATCATGAATTTGCTCATCTTCACAAACCCTTGTCAAGTAGGCTAGAAAACCTAATGGCTAGGCTAGGCTAGGCTAGCACTTTTAGGTTTTGTTGGGCTTATGACTGCCAACAATAAGCCTTTAAATAAATATGATAGCCTTGGTAAGTTGAGGAGCTTCTTCAAGAAATTCTCAGAAATACAATTAAGAATTTTCTGCAGAAATGTGACGAAACCCTTATGGTCAAATTTTGAAAATGTCCGGAATTTAGATCTAAGACTTGTTGGAGGTACGTTGAAGGAGGCCATACCCTTCTATGTCTTTTTCAACCCAAGCGTCCAAGTTTTGAGTGGTGAAAGCTCTCAGAAAAGGAGGTCGTACGGATTTTTTGGAAACCCTAGGAGGGCTGTATAGTTTCTGCAAATGAGAGAGAGAAGGAGCTGGAAAATGCTTGTGCAATGGGATCTTTAGGACCTATGCTCTGATACCATGTTGATTTTTCAATAAGCTAGGTTAATCTTGTAGTTCATTTCAATTTCATCATGTCTTATTCATAAACAAGAATGTTGCAACAACCAAGATCACAAGAAGAAACACCATGCACAAGAACACAAGAAGTATCCTGGGAAACCCTTCTTAACAAGGGAAGAAAACCCAACCAAATCCTTTGCTATATTCTTCAAGAGAAAGACCTTTCACCACCAAGAATGACATAGCACACAAGAGGGTGCTTAAACCCTAGAAAACTAGCGCCCAAGAGAGGTGCGCACCTTTTCCCAAGTAGAAGTGTTTGCTGAAATTTCCAAACTAACAAGAAAGATATGATTCTACAATGGAGAATCATCTCTTACTTATATTAGACTTGACCAATCAACAAAGGCGTCTATTGGCTCAATAGGGCCAACCTCTCTAAGTCACTTTATATATTATTATTATTATTATTTATATTAATATTAATATTAATATTAATTATCTTTTACATTTATTATTAATCACATTAAGGTTGGGCCGACTTGTACCCTTTATATAACAATTAGGGTTACAGGTAGGTCTGACCCTTGAACAACATATAGCAAAGGATCTGATACACCCACTAGTGCTCATCCATTAGGGGCACATCCATAGGGATGTCATAGCTATGATTCACTACATTGCACAGAAGAACCAGGTCTTCACACGTTCACCTATGCTTGTCCACAGGCACGTCCACTCTACAGATCTGCTTTCCCACTGCCACCGAGAGGAGAATCATCTGGAGTCTTTTCGTCAACTTTGTTGCTCAAAGGAGGCTAATACATCATCTTCATTTCTGTTCTCATGACGATGCAGCCAACACTTTGGGATTTCACACGTTTACCTTGTGCTCAGCCACAGGCTCACAAATGGATGTTGTGTGGTTTTTCAAAGACCTAAACAATAAAGCATGTTATGTGGAATTGCAAAGTTGCCAGAGCTTTTCAAGCATGGATTGTTGTTGAGTGTAGTGTTCACTTTGTGTTTGGGGACGCAACCAAGAGTATGCGAGATGTGATTAGATTGATATGCATCTCTTTGTTATGGAAGTGACGGTGTCAAGCGAATTTTCATCATGAGAATGCTCTATTTAATGTGGGAAACCTATTTGAATTTAGATCAAATTTTGTTACACAAACTTTTCTCAAGAATTCCATTGTTAGGAATGATATACTCTTCAAGTTGGACCCAAAATGAATGTGATAACCCTCATTGCTTATGTAGAAAGGGGGATATTTTGTGATTACTCTTTGGCTCCTTGTTGTAACATTCTTGATGTACATCTATATTGATTTATGATGAAATACACAGTGTTCCACGGGGACGCGTCCCCTAGGATGGGGTGTGCACCCCCCACATTTCCCACGCACTCGAGACAGGGAGGGGGAGGGGCTCCTGCAGAAACGTTTCCCCACGTCCCCCTTTTGGGGAAACGCGAGGAGACGTAGGGGGGTGCGTTTCCTCAGTGGGGGAGGCATGTTTCCCCAAAAGGGGTGCTATTGGACGCACCCCCTCCAAAGGGGTACTCCTGGGTGCCCCCCTAAATTTTTGGCTAATTTAGGGGTACTCCTGGGCACCCCCCTAATTTTTTGGCTAAAAAAAAACAATTTTATTAAAAAGTTAAAAACCTACCTCACATAGTGACATTCCGATTGATGGTCCTGATGACTTCATGTAACTGATGGATGTAGAGGACCAATCAATGAGATTGATTCCTTGATGCTCATTTTATTTTCAATGTTCATTGCTCATTTTTAATTTTCAATTGTAACTTTTAAGTCCCGACTCTAGACACTGATGACCTCATATTGATTCTTTGACTCCTCACTCTTTACTACCTTTGAGTTTGAGTAATTTCAATTTACTATTTCAGACTTCCATATCTAATTTAGTAATTAGATTCTAGAATGATGAATGATGAATTTAAATCAATGTATACAATATTTTACTATATCTGTTTCATTTATGATTTATGAATCAATGTATTTCATTACTGAATCTGAATCATGTTTATTATTTATATCATTTACAAATTTGAATTTAGTACTAGTTTACTATTTACATTGCACAATGATGAATTTACATGGGCTAAATTGTTATGGTTGGGATTTTATCATTAATATTTATATATATTTTTTTAATTTTAGAGACGGGGACCCCTATGCTAGGGACCCTGACATCCCCCATGAATTTCCCCAAAATTTGGGGGTGCTCCCACACATCCCCTTGTGCGTCTCCCCGCTCCCGTGCACCCTCGTCCCGGTGCATTTTCATTCTTAGAAGACACAAAATTTTAGATAGACAACTCAAGTATTAGTCTTGAATGATCCTAGCTTCAATCATGGGGCATGATCTTATTTTAAGCATTTTGTCAATTTATTGTAAATAGCTTTCTATTAAATTGATAACTATTTTTACAATAAAAAGGAGCTACAATAATAGGCTTGGATCCAATCTTTTGGACTCTATCCTCTAACTAGCCCCCCTCCCAACCCCATTAAAAAGGCATTTTAGCACTCCGACTAACCCTAAACAAGTTCGACTTCATTAGCTCAGGTTGGCTACAACTCATTCCATAAAACTTGTTGCAGGTATGCCCTCAACTAGGTTAAGGTTACATAGAAACACACACATACATAACGACACAAAAATGAAAGAAAAACACATCTCACTAGTTACTTTTGCATCAATCTCCATGAACTAAATCCTATTAGTGAAATCTACCAATTTTAAGTACTCACAAAGTTGGCTCTACTCATAGAAGCTTTAAGGCAACAAAACAACTTAGCTTCTCTGCACCTTGCACACCTTGTGTGATCCACGAATTTTGCATCAAGAACTTTGTTGGTGTTGTCAAAATGTTGATAAACAAACTATAAACTTTGGCCAACAAATTGTCCTTCATGAATAAATCTATATAAAATCCTTTCCACATGAGGCCAACCCACAAAATTCAAAAAGATGTAGGTCTAAATTCATTGTGAATAGGCCTTGATCCATGAACATTCCCATCATCCATTAAAAGTAGTGCTCTTGTGGCCCACAACCCTGAAATCCATATTACCTTTATAGATGCCATAAATCATAATACCAATGCACAAATCCACAAGATTCACCACGAGAGCAAGGGTTGATACACCAAAGAAAACATACTACAATGCATATCTGTGTCTCTTCCACAAATTTCCACTTCTTTCTCATCTCTTGGATGCCCTCTCTCTCCCCTCTCCTTGGATGTTGCCTTCCAACTTGTGGTTGGACTAATTGTAGAAATTTAATGACAAAATCAACTTGCACTATATTCTGCCATACACTTAGCAACCTAGAGATAACTGTCATTTATGAACTCTGAAGTGTATAAACCCACATTCAGAAAATATTATGAGCAGAAATACACATTGCCAAGCACTTTTGCAGTGGAATAAACACAATGAACAACAATCACACATCCATGTAATACTCAGAAATTTAGGCAACCAGTCAGGAAAAACCCCAATGTGAGGAAACCCAAAGAGAGAGAGAGATTTTATTAGCTTCAGGAAAGTATATCAGCAACAAAATTACATTTAGCAGCCAAGAGAATCACTTACAAACACAAACTGTTCCACAAATCTGCTGCCTAGAAAATCGTGCCAAATCTGTACAGCTGTACGGCCTTGATGAAATCAGCACCTCGATATTTGTGCCCACAATAGACTTCTGTACCTTCATTCCTGTATGGCCGACCTCCAACAGAAAATTCACCAAAAACTGCCTTGAAAACCATGCCCACACTTGCCTCGATTTCCGTGCCCAAGCTTGCTGCTGTACGGCCTGTATGGATCTGTACAATACGGCCTGTCTTCAGCAATAAATCTCAGCCTATTCTAAACATAAATTTCTCCCTTGGGAAATGTGCCCAATCTCCCTTGGAATCCGTGCCAAAAATTTGCTGCTCACTTTCCTCTCTCAAGCTCTCTCTCAATCTCCTCTTCTCATTGTGTCTTGCACACTACCCAATGCATTCTTCGAAAATGACCTTTCATCTTCCAAGTGTCTTTTCACCTTCCCCATCCCTAAATCCAAAGGCCAAGATTTAATCTTGCCTTTACATGATCAAGGGAAATGATTCATTCCCGCCAAAATAAATCACTTAAAATATGAAAGTAATATTTCACTTTATAACATAAGTGCACTTTATGAAATAAAGTCACTTTAAAATTAGAAGGTACACTTTATAAAAAAGTCACTTACTTTATTGCAACTTTATAAAAACCCATTACAAAGTCAAGTGCCTAGTAGTGCAAATATAAGGTTACTTCCGCATACAAGACAGAACAGGCGGAGTACCTCCCGAGCTATAAAAGCTAACACTAATCTATCGAGAATTGTTTTTTCCTTCCCTTAAGGTTTCAAGCAGGAGATATGCCTTTCCAAAGAAGCAAGGCTGGGGAGCCTCTATAACTTTAAGTCAATGTTGCAAGGATATTTAGGTATGGGGATCCATGTAGCAATCCCCCAAAATTGGGTGCATTAACATGAGGATGTGACTAATACGGCATATAATGTCTATCTATCTAGATTCTACACACACATACATTACATAAAGGGAATTTCCAATTGAAAAACAACTTTATGGCTTAGACCATAAAATTCAAAATTCAAGAATAAAAAAAAGGAGTAATTAGTCAATACTCATATTACTATTTAAATTTGTGAACCAAAACAAAAGTGTATCCATTCTTCTTTATTCTATGAGCCAAGGCCAAAGTGGAAAAACAGAAGTAGTACTCACAATATTATTGTTATTGTTCAATGTTTAGTATTTTCAAGAACAAAATACAATGGAAAGAAGAAAAGAGGAGAAAAAGGCTATTCTTTTATATCATCTATAGATGTGAGGTCCTCATAAACATTATCATCAACCCATAACTCTCAAATGTATTGCTCGCTCAGAATCTTTGCATCATTGGGTGGTGGTTGATAATTGTCAAAAGAGACATTGAGAGGCCATCACTACTACTATTGTAAACAATCCCAGGATTGACATCCCATTCCTTAGGAGGTTCCTGTTTGCAGCTTTTCCATATTTCCATGACATCAGTGGAAGATTACTGTCAATGAAGATTAGGTTCTCAACTTCCTTTGATGTTTGATGCTTTCTCTTCACACTATTGATGGAGGGGTACAAGCTCCAATTGATGTCGCAATAAAGGAGCTCACACCTGAGAAACTAGGGCTATGGAAAATTGTTATAACTTTGGGCATTCTATGCAATGAAGTGTACGATAAATTATAAGATTCCTTGTGCTCATCTGTCTTTATATCCTTCACTGCCTTAGGCCTAAGTTAAACGTCTCAAAAAAGGCATGTCTGTATCTTGTATTGTGCATTGTGTGTTGTGTCTACATGGCTGCATGTTGCATGTTTGATATGTGTCTGTAGTTTGCAGCTTGTTTTCATTTAGATAAAGCGTTTAAAGATATAACATCCAAAATCAAGTGTAATCCAAATCATTCTAGGGAACAAATGGACTCTTTGCATGACGATCCATATAAATTTCTTGAAAAATGTGCTTGCAAACTGCAATATAAAATACACGTGTATGCATGTACACATGCAAAATGAAAACGAAATTTACCATACTCGTTCATGACTTATACTTGCCGATGTAATTGAGTTGGCATACTTGACATACTCATATTTAGCATGCTTGGCAGTATAAATACATTTCTATCACATGGAAATTTTTTCTCAAGCATGATGAGTATTTACTATTGACTCAAGATACTCGATGAATTCTCTCAAATTGTTATGAGCATGGCAAGTATTAATGGACAAATACTCTATCAACGCTACTCAGTTGAGTTTTGAGCTGAGTACTCATCCTAGGGCGCGTTACTTACCTTACTCACAAGTCATAGTTGCAAATATGGCAACTAAGAGAGAAGTAGAAGGAATACAAAAATCCATATGAACCCCTATGTAATACAGCTTTCAAATTTATGTATTCCTAGTGCATTTAAATATGTACAAATGAAAATCTTTTATAAGCTATTTCATATATATAAACAGATCCACAGCTGATTTTTGTCTCTTCAGCCTGGAAAAGATCTTAGTGGATACTTACTACACTCTGACATGCATTGAGCCATTTAAGCTTCCTACAAGTTTCAGGTTGTACAATCATACCTGAGTTCTATTCACAAACATAAAAACTATATCTTGCTAGTCTCAAGAAACATTGTAAAGCAACAAGCAGTAGGAGCAGCATATTACTCAAAACGTTTATGTTGATGCCATGGAGTATAAGAAACTTGTGTCTAGACTGTAGACAATGTTGATGGAATTAATAATAATCTTTTGGCAAATACACAAAGAAATATAAATGGCTTATACATAATATAGGAGGAGATAGTGTGCAACTTGTTAGAAATGGAAAATTTTTGTTAATTTATTTTGGTTTATTTGTAAACAATGGAGGTACTCCTTTGGAAATTATTTCTTATCCACACATCCTTGCCATTCTGCTAAGCAGGGGAAATAAAATTATGATAATGATATGTTTTACTAACTGTGAATGGCAGCAATTTATAAAATAATTTGTTTTTGATGGAGAGTAGGTTGAGCTTCTACCTCAATGCACTGTTCACTATTATATACCAAGGTACCATACATATTGCCAGTTTGTAAGATAGCCTTACAAATGACAAGTGTATATCATTTACAACATCAACAACATGCATATATAGGACTCAGGAGTATACTTTCAGCTGTCTATGATGTTAAATTTCTCTTTAGGGGTTATTTTTTATCCATTTAATCGTCCTGTTGAAGTGAGTCTATTAGCAACTATGTAACTTATTAAAAAACATTTACTTCTGAAGGTTGTCAAGGTTGCGGATTTTGGAGTTGCTCGTTTTCTGACACATGGAGTAATGACAGCAGAAACTGGAACATACAGATGGATGGCACCTGAGGTATTTTACAAAAGAAACCCATTTGGTTGCATTTTTACTTTGAACACTAATGTTACAGGCAGGTAATACTACTAAGAGCTTATCCTTTTTGATACAACCTATAATGAATTTAAAGACTTAACCAGGTTTGTGTAATCATCGTGACTAATTTCTTAATGCTGAATGCTTGAAGGAAAAATATTTTTGAAATCTTAAATAATTCCTGTGAAATATTTGTTTGCTTGGAAGCTACTGCTAGTAACATCAGATGGCTTCGAGAACTAGGTCCTTACAATTGCTGAGAATATGAACATGTCAGTTGTTACACCTGTAGTGGATTCAATTCCCTCTATAATTATGAATACCTGATGGAAATTATCACATAGGCAAATCCTGACAACTGTACAGTGTAGATTGAACTGGCTTAAGAATGGCCCTGAGCTTTAAGGGCCTGGAATGCAGACTTGTGAAACAATTCCTTGTAGTCCTTTAAGATATGCAGGGAGTTTAAAGAGTCATTGTGGTCATGCGCTGGACATTAAAAAGATTATCTTATCTTATCTAAGATAGGCGGGGAATTTAATGAGTCATTGTTTTCTCAAGCTCTGGAGGTAAACTGCAAATTGCAAAAGCTACTGTACTTCAAATTTTCTATATCAGGCAGGAGTTTTGAACAGTGTTTATATCTTTGTAAATTTCTTCCTTAATGTATAACAAAGAATACTAATTGCGAGAATACAATTTGCAATTTATTGGTGGTTTATAATGCAGACTGGATCCAAACAGTAAACAAAAGCCACTAAGAAAGTTGGCTTTTTGCTTGCTTTCTTGGTCATTTTCTGCAAACGTTTGTCTAAATTTCACTTGGTAATTTTTGGCTTAAGACTAACACCTTTTGCAAGATGTCCCAACAGCATTTTGGGCGTCTTTCCATCAAAATAGCTTGCTGTTTTTGCAAGTTCGACGAACAGATAGGAGGAAGTGCTGCCCAAATTTTGTGGATCCGGAGCATCCGGGATCCCCCAAAGCACTCAATCTTCCTTCTAATCATTCTATTCTTCTAATTTATAAGTTTGTTTGGTCCTTGGATTATAAAATGACAACAAACCTTTTCTTCTAAAGATTGTAACTTGAAGGAGTTAGTGGGATAACCAACTAGCCCTCTCATCCCCCCTACCTCGGGGGATTGTCTCATTTTTGCATTTCATTTTGCATGTGTCCAAATTTTCTTAACTAAACAAGATAAAATCAACCTAAAACGAACCAAGACACAAAGCAAAAAATTAACTTTCTGCTTTAGATTAGTTAGCTTAGTTCCATTTTTTCAGTTATTTCAGTGATTTCAATTTCTGCAAAGTAACGAACCTTCCCTGTCAAGGCCCTATTATGCTCTCGACCTCGCAAGCATTTGTTTGATCTTGCCATGATTCAAAAAGGGATTTGATTTGTGCAGAGTAGTCTAATTAGGGAAAACCTTTTGCCATTATTGCTCAATACGTGATCTATACCAGCAAATTGCTTGTGAGTTTAGGGGGATACTTTGAGATTCATTTTCTCCCCGTTGGAAGTCTTTATAGTTTCTCTCTAAGTCACCTGGTTCGAATTCGAATTCGAATTCGACAACCTTGACGTTCGACAAAAATTCGACAGTGAAAATTTCTAGGATAAAATTGGACATAAATTCGATAGACTACAAAATTAAAAAATTAAAAAATATATGAATAGAATAAAGATAAAAATGAAATATATATGTAATAAAACACATGATAGAAATTAAAATAGCATGCTAACATGTTTAAAGAGATATTTCAAGTGACAAGAACACATCATCTTCTTCAATTTAAAAACTTGTTCAAGAAACATAATATTAAAAACGTGAACATAAGATTAAAAAGTTTTGCACAATTGAGCATCCAAAAAGAAAACTAGAACGGGAACACAAGTTTTATTCTTGACGTTCCCGTGGCCTACTTGTTACTTCAAAAAACTCTATATCATCAAGAGCACTCGGGGCAGTGAAACCACTAGAAGTATGATCGCCACTGGATTCACAACTAGCTCTATCACTCTCAATGTCAAGATCATCTTCATCTACTAATGCATTTGGAACAGGATTGAAACATGGGGTAGAAAAATTGGATGAGTCTTTAGCCACATTGTTTGAGGCCAACTGCAAGTTGCTACGAACATAAACAAGATCTTCTAATTTTCCAGATAACAATCTGTTTCTTTTCTTGGAGTGAATATGGTTGAAGGCACTCCAATTCCTTTCACACGCTGATGCACTTGATACCTGACTCAAGATACGAATTGCAAACTTTTGTAGTTCTGGGGCCCCTGATCCATAAAAATCCCACCATACTGCTAGAGCACTTATGACCCTATCATACTTTGCTGCTTTAGTTCCAAATATCTCTTCTTCTACCCTGTATGCCCCGAGCTGTGATCTAACCAAAGCTGCAATTGATGGATCTGGATTTAGCTTGTCAATAGTCTCATAAAGTCCACTCATGACTTCTTCATCCTGATGTCTTGATACCCCAAATAATCTAGGGTCCAAATAGCATGCTGCTGCGTGTAAAGGACTATGCATCATCTTCC
>SNQJ01S0022826.1:242671-259889 GCA_010110895.2 Picea sitchensis
GCCTCTTCATTTCCTTTCTTCCCTTGTCTGCTTTTGATTTATCATAGTCTCGCTGCACTGCATCTTTCTGTTCATCATATATTGCTGGGCATCCTTCCACACCACCTCCGTTTCCACTAGAGATACTGGCTCTAGTTAAGGTCCCACTGAAATTTTTCCCACATAAGTGACAGATACAATCTGCCCCTTCCCTCTTCACATATTTAGCAGTGGATTTATGTGCCATTTAATTAAAATTATGCTCACTGTTCTTTGCTCTGCTCTGCTCAGAACTTAGAAGATTATGTCTGGAAAGTTTTAAAAAATATGTTTAGTGTGGACAGTGGCAAAACAGGAAAATGCAGACTGCAATGAATACACATATATATTTTTATATCAACTTAGATAAAAAATAAAATAAAAAACAAACATTTTCATGCACAAATTACAGCCTAAATGCTACAACGTACATGCTTCATTTTGGTAAATTTCTGTGTTGAAAAGCCTGTAATATTCCCCACAGTTTGATTTTTCTAAGTAAATAAAACAGTTCTCATATTCGGAGTAACTTTTTCCGTCCTGGACGATTTGTGGCTTTTAAGTTTTCCCTATTGCAGAGTCGATTGTTAATGCAGTGCTGCTGTTGTCTAATGGACTGTGTAAAATATAGTTGGAGCCAAAATATCATCTGTCTTTATTCATTTTCTAAGAGTTAGATGTTTGATAGTTTGGTTTCAGTTCACACTAGAGCCGAAGACTAAAATGATTTGTGGCTTTTAAGTTTTCCCGATTGCAGAGTTGATTGTTAATGCAGTGCTGCTGTTGTCTAATGGACTGTTAAAAGATAGTTGGAGCCAAAATATTTTCTGTCTTTACTCATTTTCTAAGAGTTAGATGTTTGATAGTTGGATTTCAGTTCACACTATAGCTGGAGACTAAAATTTTCTCCATATGGAAGGGTTCTGGATAATGGGGTCTCAAGGTTTAGTAGAATATTTGGTCTCTTAACACTGTTGATCTTGGCCAATTTATGGGTGCATGTGAATCGTTACTAGAGACAAATAATTTCACTCTATGGCTCTTTAGCTTCGTTCTTGTAGATTAAGTTCATAATGATCAAAATTTTCAGAGCTTAACCGGAATAGAGCTTTATGATATTGTGGGAGTCCACGTTGCTCGTTTTCCTTGCTGTTCTTTGTTGTTATTTAAGTAGGTTTATAAGTTTGATCTGTTGGTTAGTATCAAATCTTATTAGGAGTTAGTTCCCCTCGTTACACAAGAAAATGTGTTAAGAGTTTACAAGTTCCATATTGCAAGCATTTTAAAAATATCATATTGCCAGCATTCTTGAGGAACATTTGTAAGATTCTTCTATGTTCAGATGGAAGAGGGAACTGATTCTATTGGATGAATTCACAACATTGTTCCGATGCAACATATGTTAAGGGGGTGCACTTTTAGTAAAATCTACTGCCACTTGGGTTTTTGTGCCCGCAGCATTGTGTTTAAGTTGTTTGGGTTTCCAATTTACTTAGATCTTCAGACAAATGCCAACATTTGGTTCCTATTTATGTTCATCTTAATTCTGATAAAAATCTGTATAGACTTGGCACCTATTGGCACTCTACTTGCACTTATAGTAATGGTTTCTTCATTAGAAGAAATATTTGATTAGTTTTTTAACCCCGGTGCCCTTCGATTGCTGGGCTATAACATCCAGGATAAAGATGGCGTTTTTTATTATTTTAGTTCCCTGTGGCGGTTAATTGCTGGGCTATGACATCCAGGGAAAAGATGGCAGTGGTGTTTTTGGTTATGGTGATTGCTTGTAGAGAGTATAGCTTTTATGAGGTTGTGAAATATGCAAACATATTTGTGTTTCCTATTGGAAAGATGGGCATTAGGTTTCTGACTGATTATTTTGTAGAGATGAATTATTTTGAGTGGTTTGCCCTATTTGCAACAGTTCCTGCTAAATTTTGATACATTGATACATTGTAGCTCATGAATAGAACTAATCAATATTTGTTATTGACTTCGTGTAGTTCAGGATCAAAGCATCTGAGGGTGCACACAGATCGTATCATAGCTTGCAAACCCTTCTGAATTTTACTGCACTTTCAGTTTCTTATAAGTTATAAGTTGACTATCGCAATGAGAAGTTAGAACTTGTACCGGGGGCCTGGGGTCGAGCAGAAAACAACCACGCGGAACTTCGAAGTGTATTTTGAAGTGGAACACGGAACTCCAGAGTCCAGACTCCAAATCGTGGACAGTTCCAAGTTCCAACTGCTAGCTCACGTGGGTAGCTCGCATAGAGACTGGGAGTATTGCGCGACTACGCCTACAACTCACAATTCAGGACTGCGTGCTGCGTGCTACAGAGTCAGGGCTCGGGCGAAGGAGAAATGTGGTTGGGAGTCGGGACTCGGGAGCATCACTGATCAGACGGAGGGAGAAATGCTACAGCGAGAGCCTGGACGGGAGGGTACTTGGAGTTGGTAAGTGAACCACCGAGCGGGAAACCCAAAATCCGCAAACCGTGAGCGGAAAACCACACAAATAGTTTTAGGGTTCAAAACTTTTTAAAAAACCATGCGTCGAATTTCCTGCCGAATTTCCAGTCGAATCTCCATAAATTCGTCGAAAAATTCGCCCCCAAATTCGAAATTCATCCCCAAATTTGAAATTTGAAATTCAAAATTTGTCCCCAAATTCGAAATTCGAAATTCGAATTCGAAATCGCCGAATTCAAGACGAATTTGTTCGGCTTGGTTATAAATTTGCCGAATTTCGAATTTCAGGCTTGAAATTCGGTGAATGCGGTGACATAGGTGCTATGTGGGACCCTGCCAAGGGGGGGCACACCACTTAGTGGAATGTGGGGTCCAGCCCAAAGGAGGCAGCCTCAAATCTGAGCCATTGAGAGCATGGATGGGCACACATCTCAAGGCTGTTAGGTGGCTGGTTGAAGGATAAAAGAAAGGGCTGAGGGTGTGAGGACACACAATATTCTCATTTGTGAGCTGAGCAAGTGAGAGAGGAAGAGGGTGCTAGGCTGGGGCATTGTTGGCAGAGGAAGAGGGCAAGAGCAGGGTTGAAGAAGGGCGCTTTGGCTGGGCCAAATCAGCAAGGGAGAACAGGGCCATACATCAAGCATCATCAACCAGAGGGCGTACAACAGGAAGGAAGAGGGCCAAATCTGGTCAGGCTACATCAATAGAAGAAGGTAGAAAATAAGAGGCCATACAGGCCAATTTTTCTGAGCAAGGAGGGCTGAGAAGGAGGGCTGTAAAGGCCATACAGTATTGGGCCGTACATGATGTACACTGACGGGCCGTGCAACCTCATCTTGGCTGGGTTCTTTTGCTGAAATGCCAGCTGATTTCTGCTGTAAGAAAGTCTGAGTGTTTCTGCTGTAATTTCTCTTTCCTCAGAAGCCAATAAAGCCTGTCTTTGCTGGTTTTCCCCACACTGGGGTTTCCAGGGTAACATCTGGTGTCTTGTGCAATTTATGTGCTTGTTTCTGTATGCTTCTGCTGTTAAATTCTGATTTATAACTCAATTTATAATTTCTGGTTAAGTTTAAATTATTGGCAGTAATTTCAGTCACTGAGTTAGGTAACATTCAACATCAATCTGAGCCATTGAAGGCTAGGATGGGCACACATATCAAGACAAAATGGAGGCTGATGAAAGGATAAAGAGAGGGGCTGAGAGTGTGAAGGACACACATTCTTATTTGTGAGGTTGAGCAAGTGAGAGGAAGAGGGGCGCTTGGCTGAGAGAGAGGAAGAGAGCTAGCAGCTTGGAGAGGGCGGGTTTTGGGCCTGTTTTGAGCAGCCAGTGGAGGCCATACCAGGGCTGTACTGTGCAGAAGGAAGAGGGCCGAATTCAGAGCCATTTTCAGCAGCTTCTAGAGGGCCAATTCAGGGTGACTTGTGCAGAGATAAAGAGGCTGAATCTGGGCCGAATTCAGAGCCATTTTCAGCAGCTTCTAGAGGGCCAATTCAGGGTGACTTGTGCAGAGATAAGGAGGCCGAATCTGGGCCGAATTCACTCAGAAGCAACAGGCCGATTTTGAGCAGGCCGTACAGGCTGTACCTGGTCCGTGCACAGGCCATACAGGCCAAAATCAACTTGGGCCGTACAGCCACAAGCTGGGCTGAATTTAGCTGAGGAAGGGAAGTGAAATCTTTTGAGAATTTCTGTTCTTATGCTGCTGTAATATTCTCTCAAGAAGCCTAATAAGGCACCGTCTTTGCTGGTTTTCCCGACACTGGCGTTTCCAGGGTATCTTCTGGTGTTCTCTATTTTTGTGCTTGGTTTATTGAATTCTTCTGCTCTCCATTTCTGGTTAAATAACTCAGCTGTAGGTTGCATGCATAATTCTGAAATTTATAACTGCAAATTATAAATTTCTGGTTTAGTAAATTATTGGCATTAATCTCTGTGTTTTGGGCTATAAGAAATCAACACATTACCCTTGTTGAAGTAGCAGGTTGAGGACATAAAAAATAACCCATTGGACAAATCTTTGAAAAAAATCTGGGCGTGGAGAAGGGAAATCAATCTTATAGGAAAAACTCTTTCCCACTCTCCAATATCAGCCGAAATTTCATTGCAAAAGACTTGAAACTTTTGATATAGTTTATTGGGGCTGAAAATGTTAAAAATAGTGCATCGGGGTGATGGCATTGGTGATTAATAATAACCCAAAGCATATAATCACGTATCATAAAGATTACCCATAACACAAAATATAATTGGGTACCCTTGAGATATTGTCAATATGAACAACTTGCTTCATAGCTTTTTGAGTGCAAGTGTTAATGACCTCATATATAGTAGTTAGGACACTTTTAGATGTAGCCCCCAACCCCGAGTGTGGGACCTCTAGGGCCCCCACTAACATTCATGTTGACATAGGCTGACCATTAATAGTGTATAAACATAACCCACTGGGGCCACTAGGTGCCCCCCAACAAGTTATGTTGCCAAGGTAAGATTAGGCAACATAATGCTAACAGAAAATGCATAATAAAAATATTCCCACTCATCCAAATGGGTTTCAAATCTACTAGTGAAGATTGAAAACAGCCGTCAAACTCTCAGATAGTCTAGAAGAAAATTGTAGAAAAAAGTGAGAAAATTGAGTGAGAAGTCACTTATATTTGCATTATTTCCATATGGTTGAATTACATAGCGAGTTTTATAGTAAGTCTTGAATAAGTATGCCAAGTTTGTCCAAGTACACTGACTAAAATGGTAGAAAAAAGTGAAAAGATTGAGCGAGAATCGAGATGTTGCATACATTTGCATTATTTGCATGGTTGACTTGCATAGTGAGTTTTGTGCTGAGTTTGTTTGAATATGCCAAGTTTGCCCGAGTATAGTTATTTCTAGTTGAGTTTGTCCATGTTTTTGCAAATTTAGTCATTTCTAATTGAGTTTTTTGAGCTTGTTCAATTTTAGTCAATTCTAGTTGAGTTTAACCAAATTTGCTGAGACAAAGCTTTGATTGAGTCAACCTAGTTGACTGACTTTGCTTGAGTGACTCATATTTTTGATAGCAAGTCGAGTTAACTCTGCAAGTTTAAGTAGTACTTGTTGAGTTCTATTACTATTTCTAACACTATTGGCAGATATAATAAGGAAAACTGAGCTGGGCCATGATCACTCGGGAAGCTCCAAACTTAATTACTGTGGGTTCAATATGTTATCCCTTGTATTGTTATAACCTCAATAGATACCTATGGGATAAAAAGCATGAAATAGGTTAGTATATACCACTGCTTTGGAGGATACTCTTTCATAGTAGTTTTTGTTGGAAAATCACGTTGCTAAAGTAGCATGGGTTGTTAAACAAATGCCATTTTCTATTGTTTGCACTGAGGCCAGTAATTATCTGAGTCTATCTAGAAACAGTAGTTGTGACACTTAGAAGATTAACAATTGGATTTAATATATAAAATTCGATGAATTACACATCTAGTTAAGAGTAACATTTTTAGTTTTGTTGGTTCTTCTAAATGGTAGACGTAAGTGACTTGAAAATTGTCTACCTCATATTTGGTGTTTCAATCCATGGGATTGGTGAATGGTTGGTACTTTTTGTGTGTTTGTAACTTTGTGAAATATTCAATTTAGCTCTTATTCCTAAAGTACTTGGTGGATGTAGTGGATGGTGGATGGAAGTGAATTGCGAGTTGTTCATTACACGCTTGGACCACTTAAACCATGGGATTGGTGGACAGCTTGGCTGTTGAAGCCTGTTGATCTTTGGCAGGTAATAACTCTAGTAATTAGGAATAGAGCATCTCTCTTATCAAATTCATTTTTAAATACCTATATCCCTCCTTCATTTCTTATGTCTCTTAATTGCACCTAAATAAGTTTTAACTAGAGATGCTTTTTAGGTACTGATTTTGATATACTGCCTTATGCTACTTTTTGTGTGTCCCTTTTTCTGTTTTTGGTCATTTTAGATGTTAGTATGGTTATTGTATTTCATTTCCTGTTATTTCAATATCTTCTATGAGTATATTATTTACTGGGGAAAATTACCCTTCTTGATTACTATTTTTAATATTTCCCTTATTTGATGTTCCAGGGTTTTAGAGTGAAGCTGGAGGGATCTCTTCCTGGAACTGAAGGAGGAAACGATCCTCATAAACAACTTATAGTTAGAATTCTTTTTGTTCTCCCTCTGTTGGTTGCTCTCTTCTATGGACGCCGTTTCCTAATTCAGGTAATTACATAATCTGTTTGGGTTTAATTTAGATGGTAGTCTTTTGCCAATATATAGCGTTTTATCTTGTGAACATTCCGAAGCCTGTGCCCTTAAATCAGATTATTGAATCGGAATTTCTCACATTCAATTAGCTGCTTTGGCATCATGCAGTGTCTTGTTTAACTAGAGTGGGGCATAAGTTGACAAATTGGATGATGCAAATGAAGGGGTTGAATGGTAAAGAATTAAAGACTGTATTAGACAGTTTATAATTGGAAGAATGTAAACTGATTTTTCAAATCCATTGTTGATGCACAGGTGCCCGTGCAGCAAGGCCTCCTGTGTAATTGGTCCTTTTGTGGATATGTTAGACAACTCTATTACAAATACAAGTCTGGTAGTAGTTTGCCTATATACTCAACGGTTGGAGTCACCTCGTCAGTTAGCACTAATCAACAGGTTTCTACTAATTTTTGTTGTTTTAGGTTTGTTTTTGGTTCTTTGAGATGAGAATACTGTAATCACAGTGGCATAGAGTGAAAGAGAGAACTACACATTCACAGCTTCACTATGCTATTCTTGGACATATATTTGGTATTGTTTTGTAACTTGATATAACTGCTAGCCTACAAATATTCTCTCGTCTATAAAGGGCAAATTTACACTGTTTTGAATTGTATCTTCTAATTTAGAGATTTGAGGGAAGGGACCATAGCTAGTTTCCACTATTTTACACCATCCTACTTGGATTTTTCAGAGGCATCTAGCATGTTGAGCCTATCTGCAGATTTTATTTTTTAAAGTTGAATTTTTTACCTGTTCTCTTTAGGTGCTTTATGCAGGTTGATTGTTTTTATCTACCATTATAAACATCAGCTATGTCTTAATTACCATTTTTATACCCCTCGGGTTACTGTCCACTTTGAGGAGGGGTACATTGACTCTTATACTTCCAGCCTTCAGCAGCTAATTCTACCTCTCCTCCTCCTCATGTCCTTTAGATGACCATGGCCAAATACAAGCTTCTCTCTGAGGCCATTTAGGAGGTTGCCCTTGACTCCTATCCCCATACCATCCAACACTAGACATGTGACCCTATACTCAACATTTGCCTTGTGAACCTTTAGTAAGGCGACGAATGCAAACTCTATCATAGACACGTCTGTTTCGTTCTCTCACATGATTCTCATTCCATTCCCCACATCTAGAGGGATTGCAGGGGATTGCTTTGTCACAAGAAGTGCAATAACCATGCCACAAGGAGGAGTGAGCTTTTCGAAGCCGTCTACCATTAACCTGACTAGGATTAAATTTGTGTCAACAAGGGCTACAAGTCCTCAAGAAAGAGTTTTTCCGGCACCATTTCTAGGTCATTTCGTGTGAGATGTCTTTTGTGGACTCCGTTATTTGGTCCACAGTTATTTATGGTTTAGAGATTTGGGGGCCTTGTCTATTAGAGTTTGATTGGGCCGCGATTGAGAGGGCATAGACCCTTCTTCTTTGCTGCATTATTAGATGTAAGTGGATAGTCTCTTCGCCCATAATCCTTGTAGATTTTAGTGCTTGTCTATTCCGACTTGAGACTGTTAAGCCTAATCTCATTCCTACATTGTGTTTGGAGTTTTGTTGACTAGATAGCAGGTTGGGACCAATATCCATACCTTGCCTACTGCACATCCTAGTCCATCGCTTTGGCTAGACCCCTGAGGCAAGCTCATTGTTGGTTTGCACGGGTCATGGATCTTTTGAAGTCTGTGGGTGTTTCGATGGACCACCTTGCTTCATTCTATTACTCCCTTAATGCAGTTGGCCACCTCTTACCTACTAGGCAGTGGTTGAACATCATCACTCGAGACGACATTTATAGGCATATTTAGGTCACTTGGACAAACCCACCAGGCGGGTTACATTTGAAGATGGTTCTCTATGTAGAGCACTTCATGGAGTTAGGGACAAACTCATTGTTCGACCTTCATATACATGTGCCATTGGATGCATGCTCTTCATATTCTCCTAGGCGAATACTAGAGTGTGTTCACATAGACTTCGAGTGAAGGTAGAGCACCAACTTGATCAATTGGATAGGATCTACCAATTGTGCCATCTTCGGGACATTGAGATAGAGTAGCACTTCATCTTTCATTGGCCCATTTATTACAAGATTAGAGGGTGGTTCGTTTGTATATTTAGGGAGTCATGAGTCCTCTCCAGTTTCCTTTGGTATCTCAACTAGAGATGCGTGGCTTTAGACATGTCAGAGTTCCTTAGACTATTGTCATAGACTCTCTTGCAACCTCCTAGACTTGTCTCCACCTAGATGATCACTTCCATCTATGGGATACTCCCATCTATCAGAGGTACCAATAGATAGATTGATATCAACGTTGCTTTTGATCCTAGATTAGTGAGGGTCTATGGGGCTATTCCTACTTCCTAGAGACACTAACGATGTTGTCATTGTAGATTCCACACCAACAGTTAGATGAGGTGTTGGGACATAGGGGCCCAGGGTTCAACGCTTCAACAACGCACCAACAAAACCCTAACTACCGGCCCTTTCGGCAACACCTGCGAAGCAGATGAAGTCTCACCCGAGGTAGAGGCAGGGGTGGTTGCAGGACTCCAGTGTCTGCAACCTTAGCTGGGACACAGATCTGTGATTGTAACACCTCAACAGAGCACTTAACAGTTATAGTTCATTAATAATTAACGAGTATTCACTTCGCAGATAAAACCCTAATTACAGAGCGACGCAGTATTTACTTAGATCTAATATATTCAAGCACTAAGCATATCAACACAGATTAGATCTAGCATCTTATTCACATCATTAGGCAGTAAACTATCATATTCATCTAATCATACATCATTACACTAAGCAGTTATCATATAAACTATAAAACATTCACAATGCACAAAGATAAACTATAAAACATCTACAATGCACAAAGCAACCAATAACACATGATATATACACGTGGGTTCACTCCCCACCTCGGGTTATGCCCACCAACTCTTCTTTATTATCTTCAACCAATCATCTACATGCAATGTGAGCCACATGATCCTACTCACATAGGACAGAGAGTCCTGTACACTTCTCGCTAGATCCTCCTTCCTCGAGCTAGCTCACAAGACAAAGCCTTTTGACACGCCTCTTTCATACCACTTTGCACTCACTGCAAGTTCTCAACATAGCATGCACAAAGTATGTACAACTATCACTTGCACTTAGCACTTAGCATCACACCTTAAAATCTCTTTACTTCTACATTGCCTAGCTTTCTATTTATACATTACAAATGGGCTTAAACATGGTGCAAACCCATAATGACATTCCCATACCCGCTACATAAGCCCATAACCCAAAAAGTTCTCCTAAAAGGGGCCGAGATCCTGATCTCCTGGCTTACCTCTGCACTCCTACTAACACAGTCAAAGTCCCAAAAAAAAAGGGTCAAAAGTGACCAAGGATCTCCAAAACTTGGTCATAACATGAGGTCAACCAGGGCCTCAACGGTAGGACCTCTTCCAGCCTAGCAACAAAGTGCGCGAGTCCAAATACTCATCCAACTCCGCTTCCATATAATCCTTTATCCAAGGTTTTCTTCATTCGGTCTTGAATGTTATGGGAACACTAGCGGACTATGATATGCTTGCATTATTTGTATTCCAGATTTTGGATCCATTCTACTTGTACATTTTATCCCAGATCTACTTTCTACTATCAATTTTTAGTCTTAGGTCTTAGCTTTGATTAGTTCTTTACTATTTGCATCTTTCTTTATATAGGAGCTGATTTTGTGCTCCTAATTCGTATCAACGCTATTGTACTCCACAACCCCAATGATCCATTTTTTTGGTCATTTGTTGGACATTGATAAAACTATGTTATCTTATCTACGATGCCCTTGGTAAACCTTCAGTGTGTTGATGATTACAGTTGCGTGAGACATCCTCTAGGACACAGACTGAGAGAGTCGGCCTGAGAGAGAGCCCATGAGATGGGTGTGTGGTTCCTTTCTGAGACAGAGACGGAACGATGTGCCCCTGTGTGAGGTGGTGAAGCCCATGAGTTGGGTGTGTGGTTCCTATCTGAGACAGATGGAACGTTGTGCCCCCGTGTGAGGTGGTGAATCCCATGAGCTGGGTGTGGTTCCTCTTTGAGATGGAGATGGAATGTTGTGTGCCCTTGTGTGGGGAAGCCCATTGGTTGGGTGTATCTTTCTGAGACAGAGATAAAACAATGTATTGGCCTCCTCTGTGCAGAGAGTTGAGATGATGTGATACTCCAGATGATTCTCCTGTGTAACGCAGTGAGAAAGAGATCTGTCGAGTTGGACGTGCCTGTGGCTAAGCACAGGTGAACGTGATCCTAGTGGTTGAGCACTAGTGAGTGTGGTTCTCCTGTGAGACGCAATGAGATAGAGATGTGGACATCCCTGTGGCTGAGCACAAATGGATGTGCCCCTAGTGGTTGAGCACTAGTGGGTATATAAGATCCCTTGCTAGTGGGTGTGAGGTCGGCCCCACCATAAAGTAAAAGATAATTAATGTAAAAGATAATTAATTTGGTAATTATTAATTATATTGTGAGTCATTGAGGTCGGCCCTGTTGTGCCAATAGACACCACTGTTGATAAGTTCAACTTAATATAAGTAAAGGTAAATTCCCCATTGAGGAATCATATCACAAGTGTGAGTTTGGAAATTTCAGCAAACACTTGTTCTTGGGAAAAGTGCGCACCTCTCTTGGGCACTAGTCTTCTAGGGTTTGTGAAGCATCCTTTTGTGTGCTAGTTCTTTATGGTGGTGGAGGTCTTTCTCTTGAAGGTTATAACAAAGGATTGGTTGGGTTTTCTTCCCTTGTTGAGAAGGGTTTTCCAGGATACTTCTTGTGTACTTGTGCATGGTGTTTCTTCTTGTGATCTTGGTTGCTGCAACAAATTGTTTATGGTTTAAGTAAAATGCTAAAAATGGAATGCACTTCATGCTTAAGCCTAGCYYATTGAAAAATCAACACAGTGCACATTGCTTCTCCTCCCTCCTCTTGCCATATATTCTCCCATGGTGACATTAGGAGAGTCATTAGGTTCATGAGTATCAGTGAGGTTGTTGACAAGGAAGGATTTTAGACATGGCATTCACTCTCTTGACTTATACATTCTTGATTTGTTTAATCATGTTGTTTGTTTAGTTCTCCCTTTGTCTTGGTTTGACCATATCTTCCACCCTTATTTTTAAATTGGGGATTAGACCCCAACAATTATAGAACTGTCATATTTGGACAGACTTTTTCCATGCTCTATGTCACAATGCTTCATGTATGGTTATCATGTGATATATAGAGGAGGCACCTTAGGGCTAGAGGATAGGTAGGATTTCGTTGGGAGTACCAGTGATTAACAACATTGTGATTCTCTAGGCCATTATTTAGGAGGCTTGTCCTCTCTCTTCAAAATACTTTTGTTGCTCTCTGGATTTTTCGAAGGCGTTTGACTCTGTTTTGAGTCTTGACAGAGGCCCTATTGCAGAAGTTATATGACATCAATATTTCAAAGACCTTTTTGATGGCCATCATGAGACTATAAGAGTTGGTAATTGGTTGTCTTCCCTTTGCTCATAGTCTCTTAGACTTCATTAAGAACACTATTGGGATCAAGTAGGGTCCCCYCCCCTCATTGATTCTCTTTGGGATCTACATTGTTGAGTAGGAGTCCTTTCTCAGGGAGCACATTGTTGAGTGTACTCCTTAGACACCCTTGCTCACTCTCTACCCTCTAAATAAGACATGAACTAGGTGATTAGGGAGGAAATTTACAACTAGTACATCTAGGCCACTTGGAATGCCCTCCCTCGTGGGTCGTAGATCTAAGATGGCATTCTATTTTGAGCATTTTATTTAGTTGAGGGGTGGTCTTGTTGTTGGACTCGAGTATACATATAGACAATGGATTCCGCTAGGATCCCCCATGGTTTGTTAAGAGTGAGTTTCCATCTGCTTCAACTTGAAACAAATCACCAACTTGCACACCTTGAGTGGACTTGTCAACTCTATCACTTTTAGGAGACTGAGTTGAAGCAGCATTTCATTTTTAGATGTCTAGTTTATTACGAGATTAGTGGGTGGTTTCATTACCTCTATTGGGGTTCGAGAGGTGACCTCTCCACCTTCTTCCCTATCCAAACCAAAAATTCCTAGCTCTTTTCATGAGGGAGGTTTTAGGGTATAGATCAAGGATCTTGTGCAGTCTTCCTTGACCAGATCCAATCAAGATTATCACTTCTTCTCTGTTTTCATGTCCATTGGTAGCAACAAAGGATAGGTTGAGGAACAAATCAGTTCATATACTAAATGCAACCTTAGACTTCTCAACCTCCCCTCAAAAGGTTGACCTATCTCCACAAGAATTTTGAAGAGTTCTAGTTCTAGATCTCAGCGCCGATCCTCCTAAGTCCCAGTTCACTAGACAGACCAAATCTAGGATGCCCTAGGGCTAGACTCAGTCTACACACAACATTGCTCTCTTTTACCACCCAAACCTCATTTATTGTGATAAAGTCCTAAAGCAAAAGTTAGGCCTTGGAGGAACTAAAAGGGGCTATCCACTGTCACCATAGTGGATCCCTCTCTCACTTTAGGCTGTCTCTCCTCTAGCACAAGAGGGTATCCCTGGAATAGGATTGCTAAAGCTATGCAATGGAGGTTCAATGTGAAATGAAGAGTTAACTTTAGCAAAACAGAAATTGTGTTATAAATTTTATGAATAGGGTGATGGGTGAACCAAGATTAGTTCCTATCCATTGGGCAAGTGGAATCAAAGAATAAATCTAGGAAGGCTGTTTTCTCATGTGATAAGGAGGGAATGAGGCTGTAAGGAACAAGTGACAACAATCCTATCTTGCTGTCCACAAATGCAGAAAATTGTCTTAAGGAATCTTAATGAAGGAGTAGTTCCAAACATGCAAGAGGGTGTGTTTACCAATAGACAATGTAAATTTGCAGCCAACTCTTAATTGAGAAGAAAGATACACATTGACATTTCCAGCAATAAATACAAAGAACTAAAAGGGAGATCACCCACAATTTAATTTGTTCTAAAGGAAGGAACAATGTTACCCAGAATTATCCCTTCATGACAATTTTGATGCAAGCAATTTCCAGCATTAATCTTCAGCAAATTGAGTGCAAAATCATGTGCCTTGCAAGAAAAATCCTTACTTGCATTGCCTTCAATATGTTCAACTAAGTTCCAATGAGGGAACTCTCCAAATCCAACCATCCCAAAAATGGAGACAACAAATCCTTATATAGATTTGAGCTCAATTTCCTTCACAATAAGATATTATTTAGAGGAATCTACATCGACTTTATTCTCCAAGCAAAATACTAGAAAAAGATTACACAATGAGTTTTTCAAGGTAAAATGCCCACATAGATCATAAGATAATGAAGCCAAATGAGTGAGATGCCATGTGCTTCCTCTTTCATGCCAAAATCTCCATGCAAGATGCCACTTGTCACCTTCTCCTTGGGAACACCCTTCAAAACTAGCCTCCAACAACCAAGTCCAAAAATAATATAATATTTACCAAGTCAAAAGGAGGGTGCTCTCCAAGAAGCTCCATGATCAATAAATATAATGATCAATAAATACAAGTCTTTTGGCCACTTTGACGTGGCCATATAATATAAAATAACCCATGAAGGATGTGCCCTAGAGATGTGTGCAATGGTAGTTATGGCCTCCCTTAGGTCTAGGGCCTTCATCAATAAAATAATCATCCAAGAGCACTGCACCCTAGAAAAATGTGCCAAGGTAGTTATACTGCCTTAATATATGTGTAAAATGGAAGTGCTCTCCTAGATGAGGTAGTTAACCACCTTGAGATGCCAAAACAATGCCAAAGTTAGTTAAGGCATTTCTCTAATGCAATAACCAACTCATCCCTTGAGAAATGGCATATAAATATGTGTAAGAAGATCCACTTTGGTTGTTATAACAACCTCCAAGAGAGGGACCTAGGAGCATGTGCAAATGCATAGATCCACGTGCAAACAACCAATCCTTCCTCAATCCAAGAGTCAAAAGTGTGGAATGACCTAGGATGATGTGCCTTAGTGGTAGCATGTCTTCCAAAAATAAGCATAAAATAACCAACACCATGTCCTATCGTGTGAAATGATCAACCGAAACTCTCAATTCATCTCCAAATCCATCAACAAAGCAATGAATCAACCTAGGGAAGTGCACAAAGTAGTTATGCCTCTACAAATGCATTTATTTGTCTTCAATCAACCATCAAGGATCCCAAGACAAGTACTCTAGAGGGGAGTGCTCCTCAAGAATAGATCTCATTGCAATGCAAAAAACACCGTCCAAGTTATGCATTCTTGGGATATGTTCCCTAGAGTAAGGGTTCTCTATCTGAAGGAGTTTTACATCAAGAAACAAGTAATAATATGCCATGGGACCTAGGTAAACCATGTAAGCACACCAAGCCACCAATACATCGCATCAATTTACCCATATTGGGACAATCCTCATACAATATGAGGGGTAACACTCGCCATGCCATCGAACTACTAGTCTTCCATTCAAAGATTCTTTCCCTTGACTTTGGATGTTAGGAGTGATGGACCTCATCGATCCAATGCTCACTCGAGGATATCACATCTAGACCCCCTTGGCCCTAGATATTTATTGGACTACATCATCAAGCAGTGTGTTGGTCCGCGTTGATCAATTATTTAGATAGGTAGCCATCCTCTCTATCTTCCCACTCTACTTCTCACCCTAGCATGCCTTCACAACAACTTTATATTGTTGACATGGTTTTGTATTCACGCTACTACTTGTGTTTGTACTGACTAGTTAGTTAGCTCTTTCTCTACTTTTAGTAGAATGGTGATAGGAGGTGTTTTTTCACTCCCTTTGTTTATTCACTTTGGGTGTACTTTTGAGTCCCATTGATTGACTTTGTTGCCCCTTTGTGGACATTATAATAAAATTATCTTTTCTTTTCTTATCTCGAAGTTCATCCACATCCCACCAATAGGAGTGAGACAAAGCTTCTTTTGTCTAGAAATTGGCCAAGATCCACAACACGGTTCATGCCGTGCTTTACACATGCCAAGTTTAAGGCAATACAAGATCGACATTGAGTTTATCCAAATTTTTAGGCTAGTGATTGAGTTTATCCTCTCTATCTTCCCACTCTACTTCTCACCCTAGCATGCCTTAACAACAACTTTATATAGTTGACATGGTTTTGTATTCACGCTCCTACTTGTGTTTGTATTGACTAGTTAGTTAGCTCTTTCTCTACTTTTAGTAAAATAGTGATAGGAGGTGCTTTTTCACTCCCTCTGTTTATTCACTTTGGGCATACTTTTGAGTCCCATTGATTGACTTTGTTGCCCCTTGTTGGACATTATAATAAAATTATCTTTTCTTTTCTTATCTCTAAGTTCATCCACATCCCACCAATAGGAGCGAGACAAAGCTTCTTTTATCCAAAACTTGGCCAAGATCCACAACACGGTTCATGCCATGCTTTACACATGCCAAGTTTAAGGCAATACAAGATCGACATTGAGTGTATCCAAATTGTTAGGCTAGTGATCTAGTTTTGCTAGATTTGGACAAGCAATGCTTAAAAAACCATCAACATGAGAAGCTTTAGCCCTTTTGGTATGGTCCTTATGCCATCACATAAGAAATGGGTCCCAGTGCATTCAAGTTGGGCTTTCCACCTTAGCTTGGCATCCATGATGTTCTGAATGTTAACCATTTGAATTTGTATGAGCCATGTTAATTTTTTGAATCCTGGCAGTCAAAAATTTTATGCCAATAATTTAACAACTCAAAATTTAATCTACTGCTGATATAAATTCTGTAAACTATGTAGAAAATTTACTGTTGAGTTTTAACCGTTAAAAACGCATAGCGAAATCATAAACAACACATACATTTGAACACAGATATTTCTGAGCAATGCCATTGGAAAAAAACCCTGAAGGGAAAACCAGTAAATGAGAAGATTTTTTTGGCTTCAAAGGAAGAAAATAATTGCAACATATAATTCGAAAATTTCTTACAGCCCAACAAACTCGACCTGTACGACCCTGCTTTTTTCCACACAACCTTTTCAACCCAGCTTTTTCCACATCACTTTTTCAGCCTTGCTTTTTTAGGCCTATAAAATCGCCTTTCCTCTAGTTGCAAATTCACCTTCCTCCTCAGCCAAATCGCCCTCTTCAACTCTTAGCTCAATGTTCGCTTCTCACTCTCCTTAGATCTACTTTTATAATCTCTTAATGACCAAATCCCTAACCCTAAGATCTCAACGGTCAAGATTAGATCTGGTCTTCCCAAGATCGACGGTTGTGACTTAATCTCTTGTTGAGATGATGTAAATCACTTAAGTCACTCAACTTTATAAAAAAGTCACTTTATTCATTAAATAAAAGCCACATTAACTTTATAAATGCAATTATAAAGT